>CATODD010000155.1:0-15000 GCA_951751655.1 Ophion costatus | reverse complement strand
ACACACACACACACACACACACACACACACACACACACACACACACACACACACACACACACACACACACACACACACACACACACACACACACACACACACACACACACACACACACACACACACACACACACACACACACACACACACACACACACACACACACACACACACACACACACACACACACACACACACACACACACACACACACACACACACACACACACACACACACACACACACACACACACACACACACACACACACACACACACACACACACACACACACACACACACACACACACACACACACACACACACACACACACACACACACACACACACACACACACACACACACACACACACACACACACACACACACACACACACACACACACACACACACACACACACACACACACACACACACACACACACACACACACACACACACACACACACACACACACACACACACACACACACACACACACACACACACACACACACACACACACACACACACACACACACACACACACCCAAATTCTTATTTATCGTTCTGCCCGTTTTCTGCCCGCATCACTCAGTAGGGATAATAAGAAGCAGGTGGCGGCGCGTGCTTCGAGAGCCTCGGCTACATCAGTTTCATACCGTGGGTCGTACTGCAGAAAAAAAAACATAATGCTGCGCGGAGAAATGTACAAGAATGCGAAAGAGAGAAGCGAGACGATCTCTCATTTCGGAGTTTTCGTAATGTATATTTTTATTTCTCGCGCCTCAACGTCGTTTAAATGAGATTGAGCCATTGAGGCAGTTGTGGCATTACCATGGAAGTATTAACGAGTATATTTTCTCACTTTTTTCGTTCCTTTGCTCGTGTTTTTTCGAGGAGGATAAAGTTCGCAACCCCTTAGTGAAAAAAAAAGAATTTGCCTGTCGATTGAAACTTCCAAAACCATCATTGATTTTGCATTTTTGATCCAATGTTTCGGAAGTCGCTGAAGCAAACATCTCCGGCTTCTGTGAGAATTCGAGATGTATCATGAAGGAGAGAGTCCGCGAGTCTGTACGAGCAAGAGTTTTTTGATAGAGCAAGGATTAATGGAGAAATAAAGTCGACAATTGCGGCGGGAATTCTTTAGAATTGTTTGATGAAGTTGAGGAGCTTCATTTACATAGAGGGCGGAAAAAAATGACCAAATTCTGCATTTTCTTTTGGGAAACGGTTTTGGAAAAGAAACGCATTTTTTAAACCCAAAGGTACATATATGAAGAGTCTTTAAATAAAAAATACCAAAAAATACAGAAGAACAACGAAAACATGGGTGTTGGCAGATCATAAAACTTTTTTGGCAACGTTTGGCGGTGGACACGCTCCAGCTTAAACGGTTGAGCTGAAATATAAGAACCGAATGGGTTATTCGAGGTAATAATAAATACGAGTCGTTGACGATCGTTGATGTTTTAAATATCTTTTTTAACGATGTGGGGACAAATCGAAACTCGAGCATACGAAATTCAAGAAAAAATGCATCATTTTTACGTAACTATTAAAAAACGAAGATCGATTTTGTAAAACGGAAATTGTCAACGACTTCTAAATGTTTATGATCGTATTTCCTGTAATTTTGGAAGCGATGCAGCACGGGGTTCTCGAGATATCATGTCCACCGACTTTGAAAACAGAGTTTCGAGATAATCGCGTTTAAAGTTTGAAGTAAGGTGCTGCTGCCGCTCGCCCGGTCGACTGCTAGAAGCTGTAGCTCGTTAAATTGTAGGAATACTTCAATGAAATTTTCAGGGAATGTATAGCTAAAAGGTGATACTATCGAATAAAAATATTTTTGGCAAATGCAATTTGTTGACCTACCTGGGAGCTCGTTAACGATTCTTTTTAACTCATTCAAATCTGTGAATAGTCATCAAAGTGCTGCGATTGATCAATAAAACCTTTGAGATAATGCCTATCGACGCATTTTTCAACGAATATACCTCCTAGTTAGAACCGAAAAACACTCTTCACGCGTTCCGCCCAGTTTTTTGACAATATTTCCATTCCACTTGCAGTCTTTTACCGATTTATGGAAACACTGAATATCCGTACTCAATCAGATGCCTCTCTTGATTACACTTAGCTGGTTTAACATAATAGAAATTGACACGTATGCTGAAAAGAAACGGGGATGTCAAAATCGCTGGCGTGTGCTCGTCGTCGCTGGCCTGGATTCTCGCCAGCTTTTTCGAGCCGAGGTCTCGTCGCTACATTAAAGTCACCGTTGGAGCGATTTTTGATCGTGAAACAATGCAAATTTGGGCTTAACCGTGTGGTAAGCGTAGCTTTGGCATAACGGCGCAAATCCACGGTGAAAAAAGCCGTATCTTTTCAGATATATTCAGTCCTGTCTCGTGCGCGGAGGGCATCGAAAAAAAAAACAATAACCAGCCGTCTGGACCAAAGGAGAAAAGGACAGAGACGAGGATGAGCGAGGAAGATAAAAAAATAATACAAAAATATGGATGAGGGAGGAGAAAAATATAGCATCAACAACAACAAAAAAACAGGGGATGTGCGTGTGAGTGCGGGTCGATGCTTTTCGAGGACGAAGGGATACGAAGAGAGTGCCGGAGAGCACCTGCCACGCGCTCTCGGGGCACCCGCATATGCACATGCAACGGAATATAGCTTGCGATGCACCAGCAGCTCGTGTCTCGTCTTTTCTCTCACTCTTGCGCCCCTTTTCTCTCTCTCTCTCTCTCTCTCTCTCTCTCTCTCTCTCTCTCTCTCTCTCTCTCTCTCTACACACACACGCACACACGCACACACGCACACACGCACGCACGCACGCACGCACACACACACACACACACACACACACACACACACACACACACACACACACACACACACACACACACACACACACACACACACACACACACACACACACACACACACACACACACACACACACACACACACACACACACACACACACACACACACACACACACACACACACACACACACACGCGCGCGCGCACACACATATATATATATATATATATATTTCGCTCTACGTCTTCCTCTTTCTTCTTCTGACGGCGTCTTTTCATCCGCTTGCAATTCTTAAAACGGGTCCCGGGCCAAAGGGAAGCGTGCAACAGCAGTACATCGGGGCACACGTTCCTATACCAAAGGTGTACCCTAGGGAGAAAGAGAAATAAGAAAGGCAGGTGTTGCTGGGGCGGACTCGCAGTCTCGTGGCTCTCTTTACGTCTCCACCGTCCTCTCTCTCTCTCTCTCTCTCTCTCTCTCTCTCTCTCTCTCTCTCTCTCTCTCTCCTTCCTTTCCACTTTGCCTCTCTTTTGTCTAACTCACTCTTCGGGCAACGCATTTTCGACCGTGCGCTTCGCAGCTGCCTCCCACCTGGAGCCTTCGAGACCTCGGT
Source organism: Ophion costatus (assembly GCA_951751655.1). Classification (NCBI taxonomy): domain Eukaryota; kingdom Metazoa; phylum Arthropoda; class Insecta; order Hymenoptera; family Ichneumonidae; genus Ophion; species Ophion costatus. Next base: position 11,540 of record CATODD010000155.1, on the reverse strand, counting down.
GGTTTTCGTTCGATGTCCTCGATCAGGATTATTATGATGATAGTTTTCGTTGTCGTTTTTACTTCGGAACATGACTCTATGATGTATTTTTCGTAGGTTTCTCGAAACGAGAATCACTGTCGGGTGTAGGGATTTTTAAGATCGCCGGTCATATTGTCCGATCGAAGAAAAGGAAGAACCCGAATGATAAATGCCACCACAGGGAAAGATTAGTGTTTTGAAGCACGTTGACTTGAGGGAAATCGTACAATGGACAACACTCAATGTGGGGCAGTGCACTCGGCTAAATAAAAGTAGTGTTTATGTATCTGAGGGGGCGTACACAAATTACGTAGCACCAAATTCCACAATTTTTGACCCCCCCCCCCCACTCTTTTTCGTTACGTAACGAGATCTTTGTCGTCAATAATTGCGATTTTTTCATAGACATAACTATAATAATTATCTAAGATCGGGCTTATACTCATGTTATGAAGTATATATTCATTTAGTTATATACTAATTTTTGTGAAAAAATCTTAAAAATTAACCGAGATATATGTTTTGATTTGACGACGAAAAAAAATGTTCCTTCATCGTCCCGTATCGATATCTTTATGAAAGGTTATCTGTAAATAAAAAGTCAACAATTTATCTATATCTCTACAAATGTAGCTATCGTTATGCGTAGCCGTTTTTTATGCGTTCTTTTTATTACAAAATGCCGATTTTCATTCAAGGCCTTTTTGTGTAGGCCCTTTTCAGGGCCGATTCAAGGCCCTTTTTTGTATTCAAGCAGTCTTTAAATTACAACTTTAGTCACTACGATTACAAAAATGTCGAAAAAATTGAAAATTGGATCATAAGTTTTTGAGTATTCGCTGCGACAAGGTCGAAAATAGTAGTTTCGAGAAAAACGCGTTCAAAGTTTTCGTTCCGTTTTTCTTGATATAAAGTTATGTTTTTTTTTCTAGAATATTGCTACTTACATTAAAGTATCTAGTCGCGGGCGATATGAGAGTATTTCATCTTCATTATATTCCACAAAATAATAAGAGCCTGCTTTTCGTCTATTCAGAACCATGCCACACCTGTAGCGATTGAGGACACTAACTGGTCGCGCTACCTGTTCTCACTAAAGTGACTAACTCCGTCAATTTTCGGACTTGTGAATAAAAATGTTGCCAACATATTTTTGAATATATGTGCTTGCAAGAATTATAAAAAACCAAAAAAAGTTTTGTTCAAATTTTGCATGGGGAAAGTGGGAAAGCTTCTGTGCAAAATCTTGCACAGTGACTTTGCCCCTTACCTGACATTTCGCAAAGAAAGCTGTCAACTTTCCGCGCGATAAAATTGCGCGCGAGTTTCAAATTCAAAACTTGAACTTGCAAAAATTTTGATATTTCTGGCAGTTCTAAAATCGTGAAGAATAAAATAATAATTCTTCGGCTTGCGTCATCTCTGAGAGCTGAGTGGTCAAATCCTCGGTTTCAGGGTGATTATTTTCAAATCGATTAACCCTTTGTTGACCATTTATATTTGGCTGCGATTTTGACACCCTGAGTCGATTTGACCCGGATAGTACTTCATCCACTTGCAATACGTCTGCATAATTGCAAGTCGAGAAGTATAAAATTGAATTAGTGTAAAAAAATCATCGAATACTCTCAATTTTGGGAAAGTGAGCATTTTATTTCAAATTTGTCCGGCTCAAAATGACCCAGTACGTCAACGTAGAGTTAAAAAGTAGAGGCTCGATAGTAAATTTAAAAGTTGGGGAGTATACAATTTTATCAATACAATCAGCCATTCAGATAGAGAATAAAAATGTATGTGTCTGTTGATGAAGTTATTCGGCGTGAACGAAAAAAGATAAAAGGGTAGGCCACCTGGTCAGCTCCAACCCTTGAATTTCATGTATATCATCAAGAGTTACAAAAAAATGTAGGGTGTACGGTAATGGTTGAAGAATCTCAGAGATTCGATCCCGTGATGGGCCTCTTTTAGGGCACGAAGGAACACTTCTGTGTGATTACGAATCGACGAAGGCCCATACAGCAATGCCTATTACATAAACAAATGTTTATGTACATATTTATGAAGGGTGTCGGATTTTTTGGTGGGAAGAAAGCGTGCACGACTCGAATAGGCAGGTAAAAATGCAATGACGGAAGTACTCCTTGGCAGGAATTGGCCTCACGGACTGTAAATTCACCTTCTGTCGGCTGGCACGGGCCACACGCGACACATGCTACGAGCAAAGAACGCACGCTCCCAAGCCTATCCGGTGGGTGTTTGGTCTTTCTTTGTTTGTTTTTTTAGACCACTTTTTATTCACTATAAAATGTAAGAGCGGTTCATATCGTCGGTGGATACACATATGTCGATCACTTGAAAGCATACACGACATTGCTTTATAAATATATCATTATATAGAAATTTCAAACGCGTTGCTCATTTTCATCGCACTACAAGAATTAATACGAAATCTATAACTCTTGCGCAGTCCCACTTAATGTAAAACGGACTACAAGAATTTGTAAATTAGAGTTTACCTTTCAAGGTTCTGAACACGGCCTGCTTTATTTAAAAATAACTGCATTCGATTTTTTCGTTATTTGGACGCTGACAAGGGCGTCACCAACTAATGGGCCTGGGGCAAGATGGGCCAGGCGACTGGATGGGTCAGCGGGAGGATGGGCCAGGAGTCTGGATGGGCCAGGGGCAGGTTGGGCCACGGGGCAAGATGGGCTAGGCGGAAAGATGGGCCAGGGGCAAGATGGGGGAGGGAGCGTGAGAGAAATATGAATTTTAGACATTTTAGACCCGTATATACTTTTTTTCGAATCTTGGGAGGGGGGGGGGGGTTGCTGCCCCCATGCCTCCCCCCCTTGGCAACGCCATTGGACGCTGATACTATTTATGATTATAAATATTTACAAAAATGTTCCCATGAAGTTTATACTAGGTTAGGAGTTACCCATTCGGGTCGTAGATTCATCCTTGTTTCATTTAGTGAACTAAATTCGGCTCACGAAAAAGAATTTCCCTCACAACCAGACGTTCCAGGTCTCTACGTAAGACCGTGGCACGACGGAATCCTACAGATCCCAAACGGGCTCGCGATTAAATTCCATTGGAATTAATTTCAATGTTGCATGAAAACTTCGACCTACCATTGCGTTTTGAGTGTGTATAACTCTGGAATGGAATTTTAAAAAACGTTCCATTCGTCCACTCGTTCTTTTGATCTGTAAAATTTTATTTCTGAAAAAAAATCAATAATTTAACAATTTATTCTTCCAGTTAGGCACATTCAAAAGTTTCTCAATTTCGGACGGGAATGAGTACGACCCGAAGAATGTCCTCATGAGGACATTTGGCGTCGCTCACTTGGCTGACTTCGTTTGCCGGCGTCTTAAGGATCTCTCCAGGTGTCGTGAGGATGCGCCACGTGCCATCGTACACATGCTTGAGTACGTAGGAACGAACACGCGTGCCCGGCTTCTCCCCGTCGTCTTATCGCGACGAAGGAAATGATCGCCCCGTTATTTGCCGGTGTCTTTTGTCAGTTCACGGTATTTTGCCTTCGCGCATGTGTCAGCTGTCCGCTCGAGGTCCCAATATTTTGTTTAACGATCATCGCGGAAGCTTCAAGTGCCTGCGAGGCTAGCGAGGTGTCACAAAAAGAAATGGTTTTACGACCCTCACTCGCAGATATCCGTGCGCCGTCCTCGACGATATAACATGTGATGATAAATGCTAATATTCGAAATGCATGCATTTCGAATATTGCAGCATCGAAAGAAGTGTCCGTAGAAAACGACATGCTATGCGGTTGATTTTGATAGGCAATGATTCGCTAATCGTTACGTTGCCATTTTATCCAAGAACCATTCCATTTCTCCGAGGCTCGACGCCACATGGAAGGACCTAATTTCCTCCTGGACGTTTTCTTTTTCGGTCGCACGATCAGTGTCATTCCCTTCAACTTTTAATGGCGCAGGACGTGACTCTGTCCGTTTCCCCGAAAAATCGATACCCTCCGGAAAAAATGGGCTAAACGAAAACAGTCCCTCTCACACTCATTGAGTTTCCATCGGTCCGTCGCTTCCAACTGGACAATGGTGATCGTCAGCCTATCGGAAATGTCTATTGGCTATTTTTTCTAGCCTATCGCGAGACTTCCATTCGCTATTTTCCATCTTACGCATCAAATGACCATAAAAGACAACCAAGAAACGACATAGCGGATCTTTCCTACACTTTGCATTACTTTTCCATTGCTTTATTTTTCGCAAATTATAGACGCAAGAGGTAGCTCGTGCCCGTGATCAGCCACGGACCACGGACCATCTATATCGGTTCGAGAGCCACAAATAATCGTTACTTATGTATCGAGGAGATTTATATAGCGACGCGTAGTAGTGAAGCGGCTTGTCTCGCACGCCATATAGGAGACAAGCAAGATGCCCAAGAGTCTTGCAACGGAGTGCCTCTGCTGCGATTCGAGAAGAATTTCCTCGGGAACCATGCATTCTCGGAGACTTTTTGCCCCTTCAGCGCGAGCCACACGCACGCGAGAGTACTCGGTAAAGAGGACTGGTTGCATAGTAATCTCGTTGGTATCGGAGTCCTAGCCGATTTCTGGCCCGGAGCCCGTTTTCATGCCGTGAATCTTTCTCCCCTGGCTTTCGACACTACGTATCTTCGAAGAGATGCTAGCAATCGATGCTCCAACGTGCAACCACTCAACCATATCTGTTTCGTTCTTCATATCTCTCTTCACTGACGCCAGCTCACCCGATGCTCATACATTCAAGCTCCAGAGGACTCAACAAGTCGTACGAATATCACGAGTGAATACGAAAATCTAGCACCTTCGGACTCACGGAAATCATGACAAGATTGATAACGGGGAAAAAGTTGTTTCCTTAAATTTGTTGGTTTCCAATTTAAAGGCAAGCTGGTGTCGAGAGGCTTGGAAAAAGCATGAACGTTGGGAATTCTTTATATTGGAAAATAAGTACTTTCGGAAATGGGTTTCAACGTATTTTATTCTTCTATCAATGGAGAGCAAATTTCAGGTGATTTATTTTGAAAATTAAAAGTGGCGGCTCCAGCTTCTGTCAAATAAAACCATGCACGGCTTGTTTTGGACTGCGCGCGGCGCTCCGCCGCCTTGCCAGTTCATTTCAAGAAAAGGTGGGGTTAAAAATTACTAAACTAGACTAAATTTAGGGGGCTTCATCGGTTTTTCTTTTTCAAAAACCCTCGGATAAGAAAATGGCAGCCGTTTAAAAAAAACACAATTATTTTGTCCGGTTTTCTTCGCTTTCACGGACGAAATGAATTTTTGACAAAAGTCGCTTGTAGAGCGCCCCGCGCGCTGAAAAATACTGTTTACAGAAAAACGTTCTAAGCGCCTCAGCTACCTGCTTTCCAGACGGTTCCGCTCAACAGGCTGTAAATTGTAAAATACTTTAGATATGAAAAAATCCTTTTAGCCATGTCTTCTGAACACTTTAAGAATGCAAATTATTTTAAAAACCAAATTTTTCATCGTCATCAACGGTAACCCGTCCTTAAGGGGATGCCATCTAACCTTTTTTTCATTTGAATTGAAAAAATAGTACTTTACTTCCCTATGGAAGTCTGCAATCCATTGTTGATGTAATATTGGTAGTCAGTAATTAGCTCATTTTTAATCTGTTGATTGGCACCCTGTTATTTTTTACAGCATGTACCGTGGTATAACCTTTCCGAGGATTAACGTTTCCAATTTAACTCTTAATTTATACGCGTTAATGAAAGACTTGAACATTTTCTGCTAATTAGCCATTATGTGATTATATCCAGACACAATGAACGAAGCGATTTTTAGCTTGCAGGCATTCATCACACATTGCGATAATGAAGACAAATGGGCAGTCACGAGCTGGGATTTCACATCAATGAGCGTTTGGTTAATTATCACGAGATAAAAATGAGAATAGTCGTTGAAATCATATCATTGATATATGCGAGGATCATAAATCTTTCAACCGATTAAGATGAGATTTTAAGTGCATCACGGTACTTTTTATTTTGGTCAACGGACAAAATCTTTTTTGTATTTGCAATTTTCAGCTCAGCAACGAATGCCAGTGAAACGCAGCATCGAGGTATTGTTGAAATATCCATACGTATGTTCATCCCATATCTCGTTAAAGTTCGTAAACCTAACATGAACATTATCGAATGAGATATATCGAGCTTCCAAGTATGCGCAAGCCTCGAATTCCTCGTTAGCATTTCGCTAGCTGTATTGCTGCGAGTCTCTAAGGCTTGTATAGATAATCAAATCTCGGACAATTAATTAACAGTGTTCAAGACGGGTTCGTAGGTTAACGATCGTTTAATGCACTTATCGTTCCCGGAATGATTAAGGGAGCAAGATGAGAATAATTTATCCCACTATCTTCCATATATCACATCCTGAGGATAAATCTCATCGTTTTTTTTATATTTTTGGTCTTTACCTGTGTTGTAAGAGATCGGGTGAGACGGAAGTTTCTTTTTGAGAAATAATGTTTTTAAATATTTGGGTATCGAGGTTTTTTGAGTCTTGTAAAAAGACGTCGATGAATGTCGACAGCGATTCACCCTGTTCTCTCTCTCTCTCTCTCCCTCTCTCTCTCTCTCTCTCTCTCTCTCTCTCTTCATCTCTTTTTCTCCCTCCATACTCTTCGTTCCTTTCTCCTTTTGGGTTCTCGAGCAGGTATGATGAAATCCTCGAGGCGAGGATCATCATCCTTTGTTGGTTGCGAATAGAGCGAATGAGAAGCGAGCCAAAAGCAGGTATAGTTTCGGCATCTTTCCCTTGCGACCCGAAACAATGCTCGGGGATTATGAAGACGAGAGTGACGAAGGTACGAGACGGCCAGGTATCGAAAATCTCAGGGTTAGCACCGTGTAAGGTATATTTACGTCGCTTTTGCTCTTTTCAGTTCGTGCAGCATCCCTGGCAAGGTGATCCGCAATTTCTCGCCACAAAAGCGAAGATGTTTCGTATTTCAAAGGAGAACAAATCTATTCCTCAGTACTACATTATTTTTGCGGCATTCGTTGTTTATTCAGTATTTTACATCTTTTTGACATCCATGCTACCACGTTAATGACAACGTTATCATTTTGAAGTTTCGGAGGAAGTGCTCAAGGATTATGTATGCCAATGGCGGTTAGTTATTGGACGCAAAAAGCTTACATAGGTGTTGCAATCTATCGAATTGAGTAAAACAAAACGATTTTTAAAATGTATAACACAGAGAACAACATTTGGAGCTCATTTTAATATGGAATGGAAGAGTGAGAATATTAACCGCCTTTTTAAGGGGGCTACCGGAACAGCAAGCTATTGGTTGATCACGCAATACTCGATAACATTTTCATGTTGCCCAAACTTTCGTATGGCGTCTTTTTTACTTCCTTTTTCAATGACTTTATTGGAGAGAGTATTATTCATACTGGCGAATAAAAATAATATTATTGTACGTTTGTATCTTCTTTTGAGGCGATTTTTGGAAAAGTCTACTTCATTTAACTTCCCGTCGGCACATGGCCATAATTTTGACACATCGGCTCAATTTAACTCGGAGAATACTGCCACCTGCTATTACCAACCCTACGGTCGGTTTTTATTTGATATAATCAGAAATACATTTTAAACATATTTTAACATGTCTGCACAATTCAAATTCGGAAAATATAAAATAAAACTGTAGATTTTTTTTTGAAAATTCTCAATTATGGTAAAACGCGCCTTTTATTTAAAATTCGTCCGGATAAAAATAACCCAGTGCGTTAACGGAAGGTTAACTATGGATTATACGAGTCAAATAATGTAGTCCCTCATGTCATGGCGTACCACGAATCTGTTTCGAATATATTTATTTTTATTTGTGTCAAGTATGGTCAATTAATATAGCCAATTGTGAGAAATACACATTGCATTGGAATACATTGTTATTTTGAGTGTGTAAAATATAGATTGTAATAAAAAATATCTTATATTGCATAAAGTCATATACTCTTATATATTCGGTCGGAGTACAAGTGGCTCGTGGGAGAAGTTTCGAGTCCTGCGCCACACGTCGGGCACGCAGCGAACTACGCGTATGCTAGGCAACAGAGCCTTGCCGCGTGCGGGGTGCCTGCCTATACAGCGCACAGGTAGTGCGCTCGGTGGCCGATGGATGGTATAGGATTTCAAGCCTCGCTCGCAATTGCTTTGCAATCCGAGCGAGCATACAGGTGAGCCAGCGTGAGGTGGCGATGGTCAAGATGTGTCGACATTTTTAGCTCGCAGTGTTCTGTTTTCCCAGACTTGGAAATTTTACGTGGAACCGAGTAAAAGAAGACTATGACCAGATGCAAAATGAAGAAAAGAATCATGTCGAAACAAAGACACATTTCAATTATAAAGAATTTTACTATCGAAATTTAGACACGTGTGACAGATCGCCATCAAGCGATTCTCGAAGAAGATCCTGGAGAATGTGCTTTTATAACACTCGTTATTGTACACTTACATCGTTGCCTCTACTTTACGACGCCTCGACCTTTGGTCGAATTTTATATGTTCCAGTATAAGAGTTATGGTGCTTTCGTTATGGTATACAGATTCCAAGCTGCAGGAGAGGCTGCATATACCCCGATAGGTAAGAAAATCGTGCGCGTAGATATTCATCTTGGTAAAATACCGACATTGTTTTACAGCGGAGCACTCATGTCGGGCAGATCTCGAAAGTTATCGTCGAGCTTTTACGTCTAAAAGGAAAACCGATGAAGCTTTGCAGCTACAGTGGTAGAGCTAAAACTTTCCACCCTACTCTCCTCCACCACACTATGGATGCATAATTTACTCAGCATGCCACCGTGCAGACTATACTCGCAATCCACGAGTCTGTCTTATCACTTCATTTTGTTTCTCATTCTCATCAACCATCCCTCGTTTTTGCAAAGTAGGGAAGTATCACAAGTTTTTTCAACAACCCTATCGCCCCGTTCTTTTTTTCCTCGAGGCCTTCAACAAGCCTCGAACTTTAGATTTCGCCCTCATGGATGCTCGTTAAACACACGCACATGCACTAGAACAACGACGTAAATAGCAGTGGGGTTTGCAAAAAAACCGTGCGAAAAGATGCTTGCAGGAATGGATAATGCGTTCATATATTGTATAAGATGCTCATCCTCTTTCAACGTATAACGACGGGATATGCATCCCTCCATCTATCCATATACATAAAGAGTACTTCGGATCAAAAGGACCTGAAGAGCGCCTCGTAGCTGCCTCCTTTAAGTTCTTCTGACATGAACGAATGCAAAATGTATGTATACTCGACTATAGTGTTCAGTAGTGGTAGATATATCCACAGCAACACCGGAGCATTGGAGCAGAATGAATGCCCTCGCCATATCGTCATGCCTGAGCAAAATATAGAGGAGACCCTTCCAATGTGCGCGTAGACGCACGGACATCGCTGAAAAGGGGCAAAGTCAGCTAAAACTCGAATGATAGCCGCAAAATATATGGGAATATAGATATATCTACGTATTTATACGGCAACGGGGTACATAAAAATAGCAAGCTTTTATTCCATGAAACATATATATGGGGTATTCCAAGTGGAACAAGACTACTTTTTCAAAGGTAATCCAGTGAGGCTACGCACCTGCAAACACCAGAGCCAGAAAAGAAAATTGAGCAATGAATAATCTCACTAATGGATGATAGCTGCGCAATCGATAGCTGATAGTTGCAAAATAAAAACATTGACAAGCTCAGCTATGGGATGATAGCTGCACAGTAGGATGATGGCTACTGAAGGCGCCCGCCTTTTATTTTGTCCTCGAAAACAAAATGTGGAAAACCCCAATTTCCTTGATGCAGTATTGTTGGCTAGATATTTGGAAAAATTGTTTTGTTTTCTTCAAATTATACGACAGACGTCTGAAAACGTCTGTGAAAACGGCTCAATGATAGTTATAAAATTAGCCGAGGTATCGAAGTTGTAAGGAGTATGCTCGGGGAGCACGGTCGAGACGCAGCCGCTTGAAACGCGTTTTTCTCGAAACTATGCTGTTCAAATCGGCAATCACGATATCTCGTTAACCAATTGACCGATTGCGCTCGGACCAGTCATGCACCTTCGATAGACTGTCTTTCAACGTTGGTAGCAGAATTAACACGAAATATTTTTCTTTTACAACTCGTAGAATGATCAGAAAAATAGGATAACTTGATAATCAAAGCTTTGCATGCCACCATTTTATACATTTTTCTCCTGAATCTGGTACTAAACATGCCAATGTTTATGCACATTAGGAGTATGTTTGGCTTTTTTTTCAAATTCATACAATTACAACAATACTGTTCGCCAGTTGGAGGCGTTTTCCGCGCACCGTTGTAAACAAACGCGCAAAAGTACATGATAATAACCTTTTAAATTTGTATAGTGTAGTGAAGGGTTACCAAACGTGAATAACAAATTTCAGAAAACAAAATCTTGAACAGTTTGAAGGTTATTCCATCCAAAATATCACCTCCAAAACAGCGCTCTAGACAATAATAGTGCCTGAAACATCCATCTGTCTATTAAATGAAGACTTCTACAGCGAAGTACTACCAGCCGCTCTTCTGATCCCCAGACGTAAAAGGGACTTTTCCAACAGTTTCAACCTTCGATAGTGCTCGAATACGAAGAACTTCAAAGATCTCCATACGGGCAACGAATCAATTTCTGTTTGCTATTAATTAGCGCATATGAAACATTGACAAGGCTGCAGCATCAAGGCGGTTTTACCAACATCTAAAAATAGTGAGTGGAGATGCATGTAGAGAATACAGGGCTTATTGACGATGTAGCTTCTGCATCTTTGCCGTATTGATCTGATTCTATTCGTACACGATCAGAGAATTTCGATCCTCTGAGCTCATTCGGGATCCGCGGTAGGGATGGCTCTTACTATGAGTGAAAAAAGCGAAAAAGGTTTTCTTTTCTCAAAACTTAAGCGGAGCGTTGCAGTTTACATCACTATAAAAAATTCCCTGGCTACAAATCATCCTACTTCACGTGGAAGCCCACATGTGTATATTTCTCTTGTGAAACACACGTACAGCGATGTAGCAGCAGTGGTGGCAAGCTACGCGCGTATCAGGATAAACGGTGCGAGAGGGGAGAGAGAGGGAGAGGGGGTGTCTGCGATACCAAGATAAAAGAGGGAGAGGGTAAGATAAGGGGTGGTGGGAGGGTTCACCCTCTTTGCAAGCAGGCCAGAGCAGATGGGAAGGCGATAAATTGGAACAGAACAAAATGCACCAGTGGAAGATAGGACAACACGACTGAAGGGAGTTTGCTTCTGGTATTCGGGGAGTATACTCAGGTATATGTGAAAACTTCAACGAACGATCCAGCGGGTTACGTGAATCGTTCAGCGATGAAGCCTCGTTTTTTTTTTCGTCGGATAACATTTTCCATGGCCTGTCGAATGGAATAGTTCGTTCGAAATTCCGAAAG
>CATODD010000154.1:0-19641 GCA_951751655.1 Ophion costatus | reverse complement strand
AGTACAAAAGTACGTACTTGTAAGTACAAAAGTACTTACAAAAGTACTTTACAAAGTACTTTGTAAAGTAAAGTGAAGACAAAAATAAAATATAAACAAATATAACAAAATCATAATAATAAACGTAAAATAAAATATTCATCGTATTAAAAATAAGAAAACAAAACAGTTTATTCGTATCATAATAATCACGATAATATCACTTCGTAATTATTCCATAAAATTATATAAAAATAAAGACGATTAAATGCTGAAGAAACATATGAAAATGTAAATATAGAAAGAGAAATACATATCATAATTAAACAGGATAAAGGTACGTAATAATATTTAAAGACAAACATAATAATTGGATGATTAACTTCTCATAATAACAGCAACGAAATACAAATACAATAATTAAATGATTGAAGTCCAGCAATGATATTTAAATAAAAATCGTACAATTCAAAAGTTCAAATACGATGATAATATTTAATTAAAAATATGATAATTGAATGACGAAAGTCCGATGATAACAATAATTAAATAAAAATACAATAAATAATTCATCAAAGTCCAATAGCAATAATCAAACAAAATATTAGGTGTAGTAAAAAGAAATCCATTATTTTTGCGTGAAATTGAAGGCAAAAATAATCGATTTCTTTTTGCTACACGCAATATAATAATTAAATTATTAAAATCCGCGAATAATAATTTTTAAAAAACGTCATAAGGGAGGCAAAGAGAGTAAGATATAGAGGGCCACGAAAAATCGCTATACAATATCCGTCTCTTGTTGCAAGCGCGAACGAATTCGCGCATCAAGTACTTCGTGCCAAGTTGGACGTACGGATGGACAATTTCGTATGGGCACGCGGGATGTCGAAGGTAGCGCGACGGCGAGATGTATGCATCGAAGGATCGTCGGGTGGTGGAGTTGAGGGACAGAAGAACGGGGGGCGAATGTCTCGGGCGCGCAAAACACGACAACGAGGACATGACGAGGAGAGAATGAGATATTGATTGCGCTATTGTAGTGGAAAAGGATGCGTTCGTCGGCTCAAGGACCGCGAGAATCGTATAAACGAGGGGGGAAGAGAGAAAGAGAGAATAAAAAAAGAAAAAAAAACGATTTTTTTTTTAAATTGTAAACGAGGAGGGGATTGATAGAGGAAAAAAAGAGAAAACGTTTTTTATTTTTTTTATTTTTTTTTTCAATTTTAAGCGAGAGGGGGATGAAAAAAATGTGAACGTACTAGGGGTGAGAAAAGTAAGCGACCATCAGAAAGGGATGGAAAAAAGTGGTAAAAAAGCGAGCGGAAAGAATTGTCGAGTCGTTTTGTCCGGTCGAGAAATACATGTAGAGAGAGGGGGGAGGAGAGAGGGAGAGAAAGAGAGAGAGAGAGAGAGAGAGAGAGAGAGAGAGAGAGAGAGAGAATACCCCGCCAGGGCTCGTCTGGCGAGTATGATGGATGGATGCAAACCGCTCAAATTCGTGCTGGCTGATAAATCTCGACGCGGGTCCAGAGGATGCTGCGTACAGCCGAGAGCCTTCCGCTTTTCCTCCGTGTTTCACCGGACCTTAATAAAATTAAAGGTCGTAAACAACAAAACGAGAAAAAAAAAGAAGGATGGCAAAAAAAGTGAACAGCGAGCGGGGATGAAATGAGAAAATAGAAAGGGCGAAAAAAGCCTGCAAATTGGATACTTGTACATTGCTTCGGTTTGTTCGGTTCTTTCGTGCATTTTTTCCTCATTTTTTTTTTATCTGCCCGGAAAAACTTCACTGAATGCGAGATTTTGCTGCCCAATTTTCAGCAGCCTTCTCGTCGAGAAAGCTTTTCCAGCCGAATAACAAGATTTTTTCTATTCGTTTATCAAATTCAGTATCGATAAATCTGTTTCGAAATCCAGTGTTTTATAAGACATCGATGCATTCATCGAATTCCGTCCAATTCGTGATTGCATTGAAGTCGATTCGTAGAGTTGATAATACCCTTGGCATTGGAGCAGAGCTTTTTTTCGAAATAATAAGCAGAAATATAATTTTATATCTTGCGTATACGATGTTTTAAAAATTGTGTAAAATTTTTTTTTTATCACACACACACACACACTGCTTTTCTGTTTTTTCGACAAAAATGGTCAAATATTAATTTGATATATTCGTATACGACGTTATTTTATTATTACTATTATGTCATGATTATTATTATCATTTCATTATCCTATTATTTCTATTCCTTCATTGTTATTATTATTGTTGTTGTTGTCGTTTCATTATCATCATTAGTTCATTATTATTATTGTTATTATGTGATTATCCTTGCAATGATCATTATTGTTTTGTCATCATCAGTTTATTATCATTATTATTATTATTATTATTATTATTATTATTATTATTATTATTATTACTATTGTTGTTGTTGTTGTTGTTGTTGTTGCTATTATTTCACAATGCTTGTAATTTTTGTAATTGTGTTGTTATTTTTATGATCGTCACTATCATTATAATAAGAATAAAAATTATCTTTATTATTCTTTTTGTCATTCTACAACTCTCCACCCTAGATAGAGACCTACACAGATTTTTACGCCCGTGTTATTATAATTGCTATTATTATTATTATTATTATTATTATTATTATTATTATTATTATTATTATTATTATTATTATTATTATTATTATTATTATAACGTCATTATTATTTTTTTCAACTCGGATAGACGTGGTCATAACATAATCAAATATTTTTTTATCGCTCAAATTGTGCGGTTTTTCCGCGGGGGATAAACGTACAGATTCCATTGCTTCCGCTCGTGCTTGTCGCAGCTATGTAACGCGACACGCCGAGTTTCATTCTCGCGCAATGTAATTTCCAAAGCTGCATGTGGTGCTGCCTCCCGTCTCTTCTCTGCCGTCTCTTCGCGGCGATGCGCACGAGATTCCCATCCGTGCGATTGGTGCAAGCGAGATTCACAATGGAAAATAATCTCCCGCTTGCCGAAGAACAGCTGTCGTGCCAGTCGATGCATACGAGAGCGAGAAAGTAAGAGACGCGAAGAGTACGCGGGGATCGACAGGGGATAAAAAGAAATCGATTAACAAAATCGATAAAAATATTCTTCCTTGAATATATATATTTTTTATTCAAATACATATTTTTTTATTTACTTATATATATTTTGTCTTTATAGATATACAATGTAACCCTACGTGCATCAAATTAAAAAAAAAGTCGAAGAAAATGAATTCGGGAAACGTTTTATTTCTTTTTTATATATACTTTATTTTTTATCGAATTTAAAATCGGTTTTAGGAGTTTAAAAACTCCGCAATAAATCCTACCATTGTAACCCAAAGTTTGCCAATTTATAAATGAAGTAAATAAATTCTTAACTTTCACAATATTCGAATAAACGTACGGTCGTATCGGGAGGGAATTAAAAAAAAAAGGTTGAAAAAAATAAATCGATAAAAATCAACGCGATATAAAAATTCTCGTTTCGATATATATATATATATATATATATATATATATATATATATATATATATATATATATATATATATATATATACGAGTATATACATATATTCTTTCGTTTTTATTATTTTATATTTTTTATGGTGTTGAAAATCCGTAATAAATCCTACCGGTCTCACTCAAAATTCACTAAATTATAAAACAAACAAATGAACGAAACCCGTCTTCCTCCACATTCTAGTTACTGAAATAATGAATAATTGAAATAAAATTATGCAAGTAATTCTGACATTTCTGTCGAATGAATTATCATCATATAGTCCAATATCTCTGGAACTAATTACATTTAAATCGATTATAATCCAATTAAATCCGAACGAATCGGAGCCCGAGTAAATTGGCAATTATTCTCTTTAAAACGCAAAATAAACCCATAATGGCACTTCCAAGAACTGTGTACTAATTTGACAACATTTCGATGCGGCATACACTTATGCAGATTGGAGAATTCCCAAAGTGCAACGCGTCGATTTCTCGGTTTGTTCTTCGAATTCAATTTTCACGTCGTAATTATTAGCAGTGAACCGCAACGCTCGTGCAATCGGCGGCACGCGAGATAACGCTATCAATTATTGCCACTTAACGTTCGCATACGTGGTGACATGAGAGCCGAGACCCGAGAGAGGGAGAGAGAGAGAGGAAAAAGAAAAAATTAAGAAAAAAAAAACGTGAGTAATGTTTGCGAACGTACGTGGGGTTTACACGAAGTGTACGTAGCACGAGTGTACAGGGTGTCCAAGTAAAGCATTACAAGCTCATATCTCAGAAAGTACGCCTTATAATGTAAAAAAGTTTCAAGCAAAAGTCGTTTCGTGTCAAGAGGGGAAAAAATGATAATGTCAAATAAACCTTCGGTATAACCGCCAAGGTCATGTGAAGGTCACCTTCAATATTTTTCATTGGTACCCTTATTTTTTATTGCATATATTGTATTTTACCTTTATGTATTGTACATGGCTTGCCATGTACAATAAATACTTGCCGCTATGGAGAAGTATTTTTTTCGAGTATTCAGCCACTGCGAGGATGGTCCTTGAAGTCGAATGTCCCCAAAATGATCTCTTCGTATATATATATATATATATACATATATATATGAGGAGAGTTTGTCACCCGACTAAGTGGCTTCCGTCACGCACCCTCACTCTATGCGCCCACCTAGCAAGATTGTCGTCGACGTTCACCTTGCTCGCACCCCTGACAGCTGCTCGCACCCCTTTCGTCCTACAGCAGCCCCTAACTCTCGTCGAGCACCCACACTTCCGCTATACGTATGACGTACATCCATAAATGTGAAATAAAAAGAACCCCAGCCATTGAAAAATAAAAGGGTTCTTTTTTCCTTTCAAGTTGAATATTTTATTTATTTTTCTCTTCATTTGAACTACTTTTGATATTTTGAAAAAATGTATGTTCAGTTTCGAATGAAAAGTAAAATATAGATTTTTTCTCGACCGTTCCCGTACATAAATATGGCCCAAACACAAATCGCTTTTGAATATTTCTTTCCTGATGATAGTATTGGGATGACGAGGTCGGAATTTTTCACGCAATCGATACATAGTCTCGACAAGTTTTCGTTTTTTTTTTTAATTGAAAAATATTAATTAGCAATTAAGTTATTATTATTTAAGCAAAGTGTCGATGTTGATGCATGGCCAATCAATGCAGGTGGACCTGGCAACATTGTGGTCCGAGATGAAAAATGAAAAATGTATTTGTAGGATAATAATAAGGCTTTTGTAGGAGTGGATACATTTTTTAATTTCTAAAATTAAGGAAATGGCGAGCTGTAAGAAAAATAATTCGATTTTCAACCTATAAAGGAACTATAATCATTTTTTTAAACAAATGGATAAATATATATACAAAACTATCCGGCCATACGATAAAAAATGTTATAAACTATGCTCCGTTCGAATTTGCAGTAAATCGGACGAATAGTTTTTGAGATACGACTTACAGCGTTTCGCGAAATGGTTTCGACAAAAACGCAAAAGACAAAAGGGTATAAATCGCAGCGAGCGATCTGACCCTTCACAAAAGTGGTCATAACTCGGCCAATTTTTGCAATTCTTACAAAATATTTGTTGCAAATTGAATTCAAGATTCTACGCTATAAAACTATGCAATAAAAAATCGTGTTTTTTATATAATAAATTATATAATAAAATAAAATTTTATATAATAAACTATATAATGAATAAATATTTATTTAATAAATAATCGTGCGATAAATAATTAGCGAGATAATTTTTTCGTTTGTTAACAAACGAGACTGCGTGTGTGGGGAGGGCTACAAATGACGTGTACAATTTACTCGACACGAGTACTTTATGCACAGGTGTACTTGAGGAGATTGTATAGGCGGAGCGCGCTGAGGTGACTGTTCCAGGGTGACGATCGGTGATTCACTCAATTTTCCTATCGTCGCGACGATCGCGACCATTACACGGCTCGGGTAAAGGACGTGTACACGTCATATCGCGACGGTGTAATATTAGCCTTGAATTACGAACTCCCAGAAGGCGCCCCTTATCGTCGTCGATTCGAGAACAACACTTGCGAGGTTGCGACCTTTTGCTGGTCAGCCAAAGTATTGGGAGTTTCGTCCACGGAATACCTTAATGTATCGGAAGTAAGAGCCGCATAACTTTTTGATACCGGAAGTACAGGAAGTAATGGAACTTTTCGATTCCGGAAGTACCGGAAGTAACAGGCAATACTTTCCGATTCCAGAAGTACAGGAAACAGGAGTCAATACTTTTCGATTCCGGAAGTATCGGAAGTAACGGGAAATACCTTTCAATTCCGGAAGTAACGAACAATACTTTTCAATTCCGGAAGTATCGGAAGTAACAGGGCAATACCTTTCAGCTCCGGAGGTAACGAACAACACTTTTCAATTACGGAAGTATCGGTAGTAACGGGCTATACTTTTTAATTTCGGGAGTAACGAACAATACTTTTCAATTCCGGAAATATCGGAAGCAACGGGCAATACGTTTCAATTCCGGAAGTAACGAACAATACTTTTCTATTTCGGAAGTACTGGTCGATAATTTTCGATTCCGGAAGTACCGGCAGTAAGGGTAAATACTTTTCAATTCCGGAAGTATCGGAAGTAACAGGGCAATACCTTTCAACTCCGGAGGTAACGAACAATACTTTTCAATTTTGGAAGTATCGGTAGTAACGGGCAATACTTTTTAATTTCGGAAGTGGGAACAATACTTTTCAATTCCAGAAGTATCGGAACCAACGGGCAATACCTTTCAATTCCAGAAGTACCGAACAATACTTTTCGATTCCGGAAGTACTGGTCGATAATTTTCGCTTCCGGAAGTACCGGCGGTAAAGGTAAAATACTTTTCGATTCCGGAAGTATCGGAAGTAACGGGCAATGCCTTTCAATTATGGAAGTAATGAACAATACTTTTCCATTCCGGAATTACCGAGAGTGAGAGTCAACACTTTTGACTCCGGAAGAACCGGAAGTAAAAGTAAACCCTTTTCGTTTCCGGGAGTATCGGCAGTAACGGGCAATACCTTTCAATTCCAGAAATAATGAACAATACTTTTCAATTCCGGAAGGGCCGGAAGTGAAGGTCACTACTTTCCGATTCCGGAAGTACCGGAAGTAACGGGCAATATCTTTCAATTCCCGAAATATCGAGTAATACTTTTCAATTCCGCAAATATCGGAAGTAACGGACAATACGTTTTAGTTTCGGAAGTAACGGGCAATACCTTTTAATTTCGGAAGTAACGAACAATACTTTTCAATTCCGGACGTATCGGATGTAACGGGCAATACTTTTCAATTCCGGAAGTAACGAACAATACTTTTCAATTTCGGAAGTATTGGTCGATAATTTTCGATTCTGGAAGTACCGCCAGTAACGGACAATACTTTCCGATTTCGACAATACCGGAAGTAACGGGCAACACTTTTCAATTCCATTACTCCTCGACGAAGGGCCATTGTTTTACCTTACATTGACCCATTATCGAAGTAACGTACAATGCACATATATATATATTCCTTTACATTATCGTATTCGAAAATCTCGCTGTATCAGCCCTGCAGTTATAAATTCTTGGAGAACCTGAGTAATGCAGGGGAGTGTCAATTACAACAGTGACTGGAGGGGGATATTTTCATCCTTCTCATGGCGCGACCGTACACGACTCGCCTTTTCTTCGCCATTTTTCTTGCTCTTCTTCTTCGTCTTCGCGGCGGGTTAATTTTTTTCCTTTTTTTTCGGTTTATTCCCTTCTTTATATTTCATTCTGCGAAGCGCTCAGGTCTTGGGGGATGTTCTCTCTCTCTCGTGCTCGTATTGTCTCCGTCACTGTCTGGCGGAGGTTAAAATACGTGCCGCGGCCGGTATTCCAGTCAGCTGATGACTATAGAGCCCTCCCCGTAGCTTCGTTCTTTCTGCGGATCTGGGGGCACGCATTGCCTGAGACACTGAAGGGCGTAAGTCCTAGCGGGGCGCTTTTTGAATAGCGGCTAGGTGCCTTTTCGTTGGTCCTACGGGTTGACGTGTATCCCGTATGTGTGGTACGCGAGCGAGCAGGCTAGGTATCATATTTTACGATCTATTGTCATGTTAAGTAGTCGCGAATGGACCGGCCCCTATACCGGGTGTCCCGTTTCAAGCTGAACATTGAAGTATCTCAAGAACGGCGAGTCCGATCGAAAAAAGTTCGAAGTGAAAATTGCAGGGTTGAAAGAACTGAGTAGAATGGTCAAACCCAAACAAACCCAAACAGATGCAAACATCGTAATATCTCGCGAACCGTGAGTCCGATCGAAAAAAGTTTCAAATAAAAGTTGCAAGGTTGAAGGAACTGAGCAGGATGGTCAAACCCAAACAAACCCAAACAAACCGAAACAACTAAATATCTCGGGATCCGTGAGTGCGATCGAAAAAAAGTTTCAAATAAAAGTTGCAGGGTCGAAGGAACTGAGTGGACGGTCAAACCCAAACAAACCCAAATGGGCCCAATCATTGAAATATCTCGGGAACCATGAGTCCGATGGAAAAAACTTTCGAACGAAAGTTGCAGAGTTGGATCAGCTGAGTCGCATCGTCAAACCCAAACAAACCCAAATAAACTTCGGAACGCTGGGACGGATCTCAAAGTATTTTGAATCAGAGTTGGGCGGTTCCGAGGGGTGAGCAGGCCGGCGAGTGTTGTCAAGATGGCCGACTGCGGCTCCACAGCAGTGCTGGGCAAAATTGTAATAGAAAATTAACAACTACAAATTACTAAAGGTAATTTGTAATTAAATCGTATTCCATTGAAATTACTTTTGGTAATAATAATTGAATCGGAGTTTATTGAAATTACTTTCGATAATTGTAATTGAATGAGAGTCCATTGAAATTATTTCCAGTAATTGTAATTGAATCAGAGTCCATTGAAATTACTTCCAGTAATTGTAATTGAATTGGAGTTAATTAAAATTACATTGAGTCATTTTAATTAACTCGAAGTTCATTAAAATTACTTTCAGTGATTGTAATTGAATCAGAAATTATTACAATTATTTTCAGGGATTGTAATTAAATCAGAAATTATTAAAATTACTTAGTAATAGTAAACCGCGCAATGTGGTTACATCAGATTTTTGTTGCTTGAGAGAATTCTGTGCATCGAAATGAAGATCTCGTTTTTTTTCGCAAAAACGAAGCTTTTTTATACAATATTTTGCAAAAATATTGTATAAAAAATAATTTTAGCGAAATTTAAGTTGCGCCATTCGAAGGAACGGCCTTGAAAATAGTCGACAAAGTACTTTAGGAATTTTTTCCCCGACATTTTCGTCGTAAACAATCACGTCGAAAAAAAGACTTGTGAAAAGTGTCTTCGTGACGTTAAAGGGTTAATCGTAAGAAAATTGTAATTTATATAAAAAAGTAACAATTTTCCCAAATAATCGTAATGAATAATACAAAAAATACTATTTTTTCCAGTAATTGTAATTGATAACGGAAAAATTTCAATTCTTCCAAGTAATTGTAATCAGCAGCAAATTACAATTTTTTCAAGTAATTTCATGTGGCAACAAAAAAATTACAATTATTTCGAGTAATTGTAGTTGATAATCACAAAATTACAAATGTTTATAGTAACTGTAATTGATAAATAAATATTTATAATTGTTTCCCGTAATTGTAATTAGTGACTAAATATTGCAGTTATTTACAGTAATTGTAAGTTACGGGTAATGCAATTACAAAAGTAATGTCTGCTGCCCAATTCTGCTCCACAGTCACGTGGAAGTGACCTTTGGCTCGAAATCTCGTAGGCACTTCCATTCGCACTGCGAAAACTATTCTACTCTGCCAATACGGTATAAGTTTCGTTGAAAACATTATTTCTGACAGCTCATCGTTCGGGCAAAATTTTCGTGGCTGGACAAAAACGCGACACCCTGTATATAGGCGTATTTCTATGGCCACATACGTGTATATCCATACACAAGAGCGTCCCGAGACATTTGCGGATCGTGCGGAGTATGCCATTTTTTCTCGACTTTCACGTAGCACACTCTCGCACGATTTATCACTACCTTTCATTGTTTCGTGTTTTTTTTTTTTGCCTCGTCTTCTTTCTTATTCGCTGTCCTCCTGGCGCTGTCTCTCCGCGATACTCGGTCACCCGATACACCGCGTATGATGGGACTGTACTCTCTTGTCGTGTAGTACGTATATCGTGGGATTAGATGGATCATAATGGATAGTGTATTGTGTACGATGTACGGTGTCGAGGTGGCAGTCTCCCCTACACCCTCTTGAAATTAGATAGTGTCTTTTCGTGTCTTTTTTTCGTGTTCCATTGGCATTGCAGGTTATAATGGAAGCAGGACGTGTTACACTGTTTTGTAACACGTTTTATTGAGAAATTTATAAATAAGTAACTTAAGGCGTTACCCCCACTTGTAGCGCAAAAAAAGGCCTTTTTCATGAATTTTTTTAAAGAAAACTACAAAACTTTTTCAATCGATCAATATACCATCTTAAAGAACACATCTTGAAGAACTTTCAGTAATTTTTTTATTGAAAAATATTACATTGTTTAGTGGCAAATGGCCGTCAATGAAATAATGTTTTTATATACACGGTTTGCGGTGACCAACATTGCGGCGAAGTGGATCATCTGAAAAACAAATGCGGATGGATTTAGTCAAATATAAGTATAAACTAGTCTTTAATCGAAGGATTTTAAAAAATATTCATTTTTCACAAAATGGCGGACAATCGAAGTTTCAACGGTACGAGATTTGAAAAAGTTTCAAATTGCAGCAATGTTTATTTTTTCGTGTACTGTATATTGGAGATGAGAACAATAACGCTATCGACGAAAAACGAAAAACACCCCCATATGCGAGGGTGCGTTTCACCCCTTAAAAATCGGATTCTACAGATATAAAAAAATACGTGTCGCCTATTTTTACTCATTCTACGAGCATGCCAAACTTCATCGAAATCAGAGAGTTAAAAATATGTTAAAAAGTTATTTTTTCAATTGTAAATTTTATAGGTACGGTGTAGACAACTGATTAAAAATGTTACGGGCGCATTGAGAATATGACACCGTATTTACTGTATAAATTTGAATCAAATGGTAACATTTGGTTGCTATAGTTATTATTGTTTTATTCATAATTGTTGAATTCGTAATTCCTATATTTAAAGCTTTTTACATACATCATTGTTACATTTCTATTTTTATATCTATAATTGTTATATTTGTATTTGTTATATTCATCATTTTTATATTTATATTTCATATATTCATAATAGCTATATTTATCATGTTTGTATATGTTTACATTACGACCCTTTCAAAAATGATATGTTTTCTCAATATCCTAGCGAAGCTAAAAGCTTCGAGGACTTAAATTCCTCACTCGTATCTCCGTTCCAAAAAAAAAGAGCAACATTCTTCAAAAAAGGCTCGGACCCTTCTTACCAGAGGGATCGAGAAAACGACTCTTAAATCACAGCGCGAAGACTGCGGTGCAGTACACATGCACCGTGTGATACGCGTACTGGCCTCCCGGCCCAATAATGATCGGGCGAGAGAGGCGCCTCGGCTTCCTGTCAGAAGCGGAGATTCGCTAAATCGTTGGATAACGAGTTCATTGTGATAGGACGAGGCGTAAATCTCGCGTGGAAAAGAATGCAATATCGCGGCTGGTTCACGCCTCTCGTTCCTCTCGCTTGTTCGTACGTTTCATCATCGCAGTCGCCGCATTCAACGCTCGTCGTTTTGCTCAACCTCCGTTTATAGATTACTGAATATATATATGTGTATGTATGTATATACTATGAGGTATTCCACGTGAATCCGATGGACTTTTTCCCTGACCCCCACCGATGCGATTTATTTTTTTCATCTCATTCTATTGAGTCTAAAGGGCACCCTGAATTTTTTTAACATTTTTCGAAACAACCCTTACAAGGAACATCCCAAGGTGACACCCTTCGATTTTGTTGAAATTTGGATATGTTATAAAGCACCGAAAAGTAAGCGATACGTATTTTCTTTTATCGGCGGAAAAACGGTTTTAAGGGGTGAAACGCGCCCTCGAAAATAGGGGTGTTTTTCGTTTTTCGTCGATAATGATATCGTTCTCATCTCCAATGTATAGTACATGAAAAAATAAACATTGTTGCAATTTGAATTTTTTTTTAATCTCATACCGTTAAAACGTTATCGACGAAAAACGAAAAAACATCCCCATTTTTGAGGGTGCGTTTCACCCCTCAAAACCGTTTTTCCGCCGATAAAAAAAAATACGTGTCTCAAAATTTTTGATGCTCTATCGCATATATGAGTTTCAACAAAATCGGAGGCGGACACCTGAGGGATGTTCCTTGTTAGTCGAAAAAAAAATCCGAAAAACAAAACGCCCCGATTTAAAAATCTGAAAAAATTCCCAAAAATGCGTGATTATATGTAAAAAATTTTAAGCTGTCACCCGCAGCGGAAGTATGATTTTTTCTGTGCTCTCTGAGCGATGAACGTTGAAAAAAATCCGAAAAATTCAAGAACCGCTCACTTCGGGCGGATACTTAAATATTTGATACCCACAATGAATTTTTTTGACCATTTTTGAATAATCAAATTTTTTAATAACAATCCTTGAACACTTAGCGGTCAAAAAGTTCTAGTATTAATTTCAATTGAAGTCGTCTTCAGCGCAGAAAAAATCATATTTCTACTGCGCGTGATAGCTTGACATTTTTTACATATAATCACGCATTTTTGAGAATTTTTTCAGATTTTTAAATCGGGACGCGTTTTACGGAAAATTAAAAACTAATTTATTATTGGACAAAAATTGCCCAATATTCGCGTTCGAAATTCGATCTGAGTACCATAAAATAGGGTTATTTAAAACAGATTTTGGCAGTTTTCTGTAGGTAACTTTTTTTGCTCCAGTAAAACAATGTGTCCTTTGGCTATCAAATGTATAAGAAAGTCAAGCCCGACCACCCCCACACGATTTTCTTTTTGTCAAGTGTCAAAGTAACCTCGAGTTTGGGGTTTCTTTGACAAAGCATTGAAATGCAACTTAC
This sequence comes from Ophion costatus, assembly GCA_951751655.1. Taxonomy (NCBI): domain Eukaryota; kingdom Metazoa; phylum Arthropoda; class Insecta; order Hymenoptera; family Ichneumonidae; genus Ophion; species Ophion costatus. The sequence continues at coordinate 6,503 of CATODD010000154.1, read as the reverse complement.
GTCGAAGATTGAGGGTAACCTTGGCGTCATGTTGACGAAATTTTTTAATATTTTATGCGTTATGGAGTTAAATGAAACACAACGATTTTTTTCAATCAAATTGTCATCTGCATTAAGAAAACATTTTACATAAAATATCACGTACCTGGGGTACTATTATAGTCACTTAATCAGCCTGAAAATTGAAATTGATATCAAAATCAACTTTAGCAACATTACGATACACTTAAACAACTAATTTGAGTAACAATAGAAAAAAAAATTTTCTTCGAGTATTAAATAACAAACGAAAACTATTAAATCGTATTATCGATTTGCAAAGCGAGTCTCTGTGTTCATTAGTTTGTAGCGATCGAAAAGAAATGTAAAAAGAAATGTACTTGTCCGAAGGTCAGATGTTCGAATTTGTTTGTATGAAAATTCTGCCTCGGATCTTTTTTCATAAAGTTTCCTTAACATTTATGGTTATAAAGGAGAGTTTTCTAGATGAAACAAATAAACAAGAGTATATCTTTTAAAACCGGGTCAAGAAAAATTATCATTTGTAGAAATGGCATGCAAAAAACCAAAAGCAGATTATTTTTATCTCAAAAATCGTGGAACTTTGACCAAACTGAAATTCCAGCATATAGGAGGACACGATCTGACCTATCGACAGCTGCAGGATTATTCATTCGTAACAGGACACCTCGTACATATGACCATATATACGCGAAAAAATTGGCTCTCTATTTTACGTTTTCTTTTTCGTTTTCGGGATTATTGAAAATCTTGATATTTAAGGATGTTGAGTCTCAAATCGCAAATGATAATAAAATTCGGAAAACTTGGTATGTTTTTGTATGAAATATTTCAGAGGTCGTGTAAAAACTTCATGACGATTAAGAAGCCATTTATTGAACAATAAACATTAACATGTTTCATAGGGACTCAGCATCCTTAACGTTGAGAAATCTCTCCCTCTCCCCTCTCTCTTTCTTTTTCTTCTGTCCCTCTCTCCTAGACGGTAATAATGTGTGAAGGCAATAGTGTTAAAATTTTTAAAATTATAAATAAAGCAGCAGCCCCTACAATTTTATTATATCGGGCAATGATATATCATGATACATTATATAATATATTCATATATACATATATACATTTTATTCCGTGTCGTCGATATATGACTATGACTATTCTCATTTTTCTTCTCAGTTCGCTGTACCGCAGCCCCTTGCTGATCATCCTCCTTGCCATCGTTTTTTTCTCGTTCTTTTTGCTCTTCCTATTCCTTTCCTCGCTTCACCACCCCCCCCCCATTCCCCTCCCCCGCAGTACCGTCGTTCTCACAATAAATTGTGGGCGAAGCGTGGCGCCTACGTAATTCCGTTAAAGGCCGGAGGTTGACACCGGTGCGAGACTGGGAGTGGAAATTGGTGGGTGGCGAAGGAGCGGAGGAGAGGGAGAGAGAAACCGCGAAAAATGCGCTTTTCCTCCAGATTTGCTCTATTCAACATTCTCCGTCTCTTTTGGATGCTCGAAGGGACGGGTCCACGTGTAGGTGGTAAGGGCAGAGCAATGTGAACCAGAAATTTTCCAGGCTGAGTGCGAGAGAGAGAGGGAGGGAAATCGACAAATAGAGAGAGATTGATAGTTGATTGACAATATTTATTACGTCCCACTAAACTTTCGGACAGACATGAAGTGACAGATGAAATAAGAATAAATATAAACAGCAATTGAAAGAACCGACAATTTTATACAAAACGAAATATAATACGACATTAAAGAAACAAAATAAGATGCAACGAGAGAGAAAGTAAAATAGAATAACGAAATAAAATATAAATAAATAAAATAGCAGTTGAAATACAAAGTAAAACTCGATATGAACAAAAATGAAATTATAAACCTGAAATTAACTTAATAAACTTGACAAAGTTAGATGCAGATAAATTAATATTTACAAAAATTCACGCATATTGTTAAAAAAACACGCATATTGTTAAACAGCAATTGTTAAAAAAACTGTTAAAAAAATTAAAACTGTTAAAAAAATTGTTAAAAAAACTGTTAAAAAAAAAAACTGTTAAAAAAACTGTTAAAAAAAAACTGTTAAACTGTAAAAAAAAACTGTTAAAAAAAAACTGTTAAAAAAAAAAACTGTTAAAAAAATTGTTAAAAAAACACGCATATTGTTAAACAGCAATTGAAAGAACCGACAATTTTATACAAAACGAAATATAATACGACATTAAAGAAACAAAATAAGATGCAACGAGAGAGAAAGTAAAATAGAATAACGAAATAAAATATAAATAAATAAAATAGCAGTTGAAATACAAAGTAAAACTCGATATGAACAAAAATGAAATTATAAACCTGAAATTAACTTAATAAACTTGACAAAGTTAGATGCAGATAAATTAATATTTACAAAAATTCACGCATATTGTTAAAAAAATCTGCAATGACACGGCAAGAAGAAATAAACAAGAAAATGCAATATTGGAGAGAGAGGGAGAGAGATCGAAAGATCGAGAGAAATTGATAGTTGATTAACCATATTCGTTATGTCCCACTAAATTCTCGGAGAAACATAAAGTTACAGATGAAATTAGAATAAATATAAACAAGAATTTAAAGAAATAACGATTTTATACGACACAAATAATGAACCGAAATTGATGAAACAAAGATTCGACATAAAATGACAAATAAACAAAATAAGGTGCCCACCGAGGCAGAAAATAAATTATAATAACGGAATAAAATATGAATAAAGAAATTTAAAAATTAGTCGAAATACAAAGTAAAACTCGATATATAGTAAACAAAAATGAAATTATAAAACGAAAATTAACTTATAATAAATTTAAAAAAATAAGATGCGGGGAAATTAATGTTGACAAAAATGCACGCATATTGTTGAAAAATCTGTAATGATATGAGAATAAAAAAAAAAAAAGAAGGAAATGCAATATTAGAGACAGAGAGACAGAAAGAGAGAGGGGGGGGGTGAGAGAGAGAGAGAAAGAGAGAGAGAGAACAGGGAGATCTTCCATTGTCCGCTCCATGTGAGGTCCTTGTATTCGCGGACCTCCCGCTGTCTCTCCACTATGAATTCAGCCAGAAGGCCTTGGGAATTCATTTCTCAGATTATAAACTAGCTAGAGCTGTATAGAAGAATGGTGGCGCTCCGCTCTCTATGTGGTCATTTGTGTGCATGTGCCCATACAGCTGACGTACCTGAAAGCGTAGATGTGGTGGGCAAACAAACATCGTGTGTTCATCCAACGATGGACACTTCAAAGGAGCTTCTTATTTCCATTGCTGCCTTTATTTCTATTTGCCGCCCGCTGCTTTGCTAACTTCCATCAGTGACGTATATGTGGGACACGCCAGATACTGAAAACTGCAGTGCCCCTATTTTCGAATTTCCAGACTGAATTTAAACTCCCAGGACTTGGGTTACACTCTAATTGGCGGAAATAATTTTCCCAGCGGAAAATTAACGGTGTAAACGAATTAAAAAAAATAGAACACTTAATTGATATTATTACTTTGTAGATCGTTCCTTTCCGTCGATAAGTAATATACCGACAAAAAAGATTTATCGAAATAAACTGAATGCGTTTATTTGATCCTTTTTTTATGTTAAATAAACGGAATTTGCGGAAAATCGATTTTTTTAAAGTTAGATTTCACTATTCCATAGATTTATGAAAAATATATTTATTTAAATCAATATTTATTTTAAACTTTTGAGTAATAAAAAATGTATATGCTTTTAGTAATTTTGGTATTGAGTATTGTTGTTTAAAAAGAAAATTCAGTCGTATTGACTAAACGAGTAGACAAATTCATAGAAGCAGTAGTACGGTTTGTGGCCGACGTGTGGCGCAGGGGCCCGAAGCTTCTCGCGCAAGCCACTTGTACTCCGAGCGAGCATACAATCGAGTCCGCGAAACGTATCGACGTGCCAGGAATTTAGCGCATTGTCGTTTGTGGTCGCCAAAGTGTATTCCGCAAGACGTGGGAATTACACATCTTGTGATAGCCAAGCAAAAGGAACATCCTCTCATATATACCGAAACCGTGCTAATGCAAAATATTTCACCATCATTTTTTCACCATTGAGGATTATTAACAAACATGGATAAATATGCATTGTGTATGAAAAATATGGTAACTTGTGTCGTTGCGAACCAAAATAGTGGTAATTCAAACACAAATGTTTATTCGTTCGAAATAACAATATACCTGAATTTAAAGGGCTACGTTTAGCTTTTGGGCTTTTAGGTAGACCCATAACGATTGGGGAAAAAAGGAATTTTCTTAACACATGGGAACATATCTTGAGAGGCTTTCAAAAAACTCAAAAACAGAAAAATAACAAAAACATGGCCGCCGGCAAACGTCATTTTTTTCGCAACGTTTGGCTGCGGACACTCTCTATAATGGTCCACCTGAAATCTGAAAACCAAAGGCGTTATTCAAGTCCACAATAAATACGAGTCTCTGACGATTGTCGATTTTTCAAGTAATTTTTTTTAACAACGTGGCGACAAATTGGAATTTCAGCATACAAAATCTATGAAAAAAGTCGTAATTTTTACGTAAGTATTAAAAAATGAAAGTCGATTTAAAAAAAGTGAGATCGTCAATGACCATTAAATGTTTCTCGTCGTATCTGCTGTTAATTTGGAAACAATCCGTCACGTGGTTCTCGAGATATCGTGTTCATCGACTTTGAAAACAGTGTTTGGAGAAAAACGCGTTTAAGGGGGTCTTTTCATTTCAGACACTAAAAAAGCTATTTTCATGATTTTTTAATAAGTTTATATTATAGATATTGATATAAAAGTTGTTACACTTAATAAATACACTTTTGAAGTACGTAAAAAAAGTTTTTTATGCATTTATATAACCCAAACAAACTTTAAACGCGTTTTTTGACGGCTCGTTGATAAAATCTTCGAAACTACTGAGCCGATCCTTATGAATTGTTAATCACATATTCCTTACTACTATAGCTATAGCGCATATCAAGGATTCTTTTAAATTTGGATATTTACTATTTTTCTGCCAAAAACGGAGAAAAAATCACGTTTTTTGTGTTTTTTTCGAAAAATGTCTGCCATCGTGTTATTTTTGCATATATCAAAAATCGTATGATATGCGCTATAGCCATTAACATACTGAATCTGAAACCGTTTGTTTTTTTGTTTCGGATGATCCATCTCCAAGATTTCATCAACGGCGCAGACCTACAATTTTTTTAGGACATTTTTTAACTACCAATTTCATCTATAAATAGTGACTTAAAAACATATTTTTTTTAAATGTGTATTTATAAATAGTAACGTGTGTATTTATAAATTGTATTTATAAATAGTAACAATATCAAATAATGGTATTTATAAATAGTAACAATAAAGTGTATTTATAAATAGTAACAATATCAAATAATGGTAACGTTTATATCAATATCTATAATATAAACCTATCAAAAAAATTAATGAAAACATCCTTTTTCACGTCTAAAGTGAGAATTATGGTGCTGCTAAAATGTGGATACTATCGAATAAAAATATTTTTGGGAAGTACCATTTTTTACCCACCAATATTAAAGCAATTTATTTCACACCAAATAATAATTACACCAAACAGTTTTCACCCACCCATATATTTATATTAATTATATAATTCTATAAATTACTAATATTCTCATATGGAATACAAGAATAAGATAAGAAATTATGGATTACATTCTATAATCTATAATTTATTTATTAATATCTAATATTAATTTATATTAATGCCATCATTCTATAAAATCATTATATGCTCATATGGAATACAACAATAAGATAAGAAATTATCGATTACATGCTATAATCTATAATTTATTTATTAATATCTAATATTAATTTATATTAATGCCATCATTCTATAAAATCATTATATGCTCATATGGAATACAAAAATAAGATAAGAAATTATTGATTACGTTCTATAATCTATAATTTATTTATCAATATCTAACATTAATTTATATTAATGATACAATTCTATAAAATCATTATATTCTTACATGGAATAAAAAAAATTATCTAAGAGAACAAGTAGACGTAGCCCGTTAAGATAAGTTTACTGCATGCCAATAAACATTTTTCTATTCAAATATGTCTCTTCGTTCGAATCCATAATGTATTTTTATCAAATACGTATTTATTAAATCGCCCACATCGAGGAATATCTGAAAAAAAAAACACACATCTCAGACAAATAGAATCGCAGTAGGCATTGACACAAAAAACGACTTAACTTAAGTAGGTCCTAGGTAAATGAAAAAAAAGCAAAACTTATTCGACAGTGTCAAATGTAAGTTATGTGTAGATGTACATATACCCACGAATATGTGATCGCGTGAGTACTCAACCAGATCACATTTTCTTCATCAACAGATATTCCAATGAGCGTACACAGCGTAGGCAGAAGAAGAAACGCGGATGGGCTTG
>CATODD010000153.1:44627-74498 GCA_951751655.1 Ophion costatus | reverse complement strand
AATAATCCTCAGCTATCCGTGACTGTGTCATTCTCGTTGCTCGACGGATTGAGCTATTTGCTCAAAGATTGTACTCCTATTTCCCGACCAGATCGTTATTTTATTATTATATGATGAGTAAATTTGCACTTTCGATCGATCGTTAATTTCCAAGAAATAGCAGCCGGAACTTCGATGGTTCGGTTTAGTGGTGTATAGTGATTTGTGTTCGCCGGTTGCTTTCCGTTTTCTTTTTGGGATTTGATGACCGTGCGAACGAACTATTCTGTGTCGAAATCAAAACAGGACGGGGATTTCTTTTACGATATCTCCAATTTCATCACTTGCTTTAATCCCATTTTTCATTTTTGTCCCGTCGATATGAAATAGACATGGATTATCTGCCTCCATCCCGTGGTTCAGTTTATTCTGAAACAAGGTTCTCTCTCGCTCTCTCTACATCACCTCATCGCGGTTTTATCTTGTCGCGCAGAGTTGTTGAAGGTTTCCACGACAAGTTGTTTATCCGCAGCCTTTGGGAATGATAAACCAACTTAACCACCAACTCTTCTGAGATGGTGGTTAAGTGTTCCGATAAGAGCCTTCATTTCTTTCCTATATAGTGTAACTTCCGGTGCGACGCAAATACTTCAACGTTATTCCACCAATACTTTGAGTACAGAAATATAAAAGTGCTTTTCGGCAAATAAGTATTCAACTCCATAAAGTACGTGGATCGACGCGTATCAGTGTAAGTGCGCGAGTCTATATCGAAGTCTGCCGGCTATTGGCATTGTGTCGAAGAATAATTTGATGTTTTCGCGAAATTGTAACCACCATTGAAACATACACCTGTCAGTAATGACGAACGACCTATTAATGTTCAAAGGAACGGAAATTTCCGAGGAAAAATCTCGAATAAAGAAGGTCCAAATCTTCGAGTTCAACTCAAGTTCAGTTCACCACATTTCAACGGGTGCATGTTCTCCTTATACATACGTGCGTCATTAATAAATATCTTGGACGACTATATAGACAGGACAGCCGAAAGCCGTGTGCTCCCTTTGCTGCTTTTCTTACTTCATTTCGCATTTTTCGCCACTCTGACATCCTAGATATTATGCCGGGAATATAAAGTCGCGCGAACTAACGGTACAAGTACTTACGAAAGTAGGGATTCGCGTCTAGTATTCACGTTCTCTCTGCACATATGTTCTTTCAGTCCTCCTGCTCCTCATAACAATGTTCCTTTTTCCCCTTTTATTCTATTCCTTTTTCCTATTTCTGCCTTTGTCGCGTACATTTAACAGTGGAACGGAGAAATCGAGTATGGAGTTTGTTGAAAAAAACGTTTACTCCACAAAGGAGGAGTCAACATACATTTTCATAAATTTCCTACAAAGTTCATTGCACACGTGGGTAAAACCTAATAGTGCAAATGCTTTTTCAAGGTCATGGTAAAGTACACAAAGTTTCGAGCTGCATGTTTTTACCTCTGCCTCGAGAATAACGCGCACAACCACCACTTTCTTGCCATTAAAATTATCGATAGCTGAGTTTCAACGAGTTCAGAATTTTCTCGCATGGCCCACATTTTTAATACCTTCGAAACGAATATCATAGCTAAAAAAAGAAATTCATCTGAATATCCGGATATGGAAACTAAAAAGTTAAATATAAATCAAGCAATAATGTGGAATTTAGTCAATAGTTTTTGTTTCCTATGCAGGGAAACTAATCTGGTACGCTCGTGTCCTATACAGTGAAACTAATCTGGTACGAAGATTTAAAAAACAGACTGTTCGATTTTGCTAGGCATTAATATTGCTAGGGTTAAACAAATAAATATTATTTTCACAAAGAAACATCATCGGTTAATATCCGCATGTATTGGGTTGTATTTTGTAAATGTACCAAGAAGGCAATATTTTTTTCTCGATCAATTATGTAAACATTCCATTTCGAAAGTTTCCACTTTTCGTGAATGAAGGCTCAATTTTTGCATAAAATAAAACTCCAAGCAGTTGTATTAGTTATCATATATAAAGTACGGAAGATTGAGTTCCTGCACCTATAAAGCGTTTCAAAATCGGTTGCGGAAATCATTGACACTTCGGTATTTTTTCGTACTTTTCGACATTAAGAATTATTTCAACTGCGCATGTTTAGTTACATCCACCCGTGGGGAAATAAATTTTTGAAAATGCCTCGAATCGGTTTTTTAAAGATCGGTAGTCGCCAAAGCTGAAGGCAGTGATCAAGTTTTCTTAATGCAGCAGAATATACGTTATATCGTTACCATGAACTGTCTTCCAGTTACGCTTATAGTCGATCGATATTGGTATAGCATGCATGCTCCCGTGTAAAACACACGGTTGCGCGATTCATATTTTTCCGTTTGATCAGAGATTTAACAAACACAGAGTGTCTTCCGACAATCTTTTTTTTCGTCGCGAGGCCTAATATCTTCACAAATTGTGGTGAAATTCTTTCCATATATATGTATGAATTTCTTAATGTTTTTTTTATCGGAATTTTGAATACGTAACGTGAGATGCGTGACTCCAACCAATGAACGCATGACTCGCGGCCATAAATTCCAAGTGTCGACTGATTAAGGAAAAAAACACGGCAAATAATGGTTCACATAATATTACTCGCGAGATTATGTTAGTCGGTATATGTACGGTATCGTATTGCCAGACAATTTGTACGTACATCGTTCTATCATAGCTTGCGTGCACTCGCGATGCACTTACTATTCGTATGTGGTTAAGGAGGTTAAGAATGTGTCGATCGAAGTTAGGGCTCGCGCTTACGTGGAAATTGTTGCGAAGCCACTGTACAATTGCTCCCGCGCTATCCATTACGTTTTCTATATTGATTGAATGACACGTGCCGCTGTAGAGCTCAACGGTTAGTGCCCACGGTAAGCTTCATGCCTCGATAGCCGAAAACAAGTTTTATCAACGTTTTCGGACTCCTTTTGTGCATGCGGCAATATAATAATACTCTATAATAATACTGTCACCCGATTTCAATCCAGCCAAATTACCCTTTCGCAATATCCGGCCGGTCGAATTTTATTCACTAATATGCCAAATTCATTTAATATTAAATTTTTTCGTATAATGCCGATCGTTTTTACCCTTTCGGAAAACTGATTTATAAACAACATATTTCTTTAATTTGTAGACTTAATTGGCGAGAATCTAATACTTCCATTGATATATACATATGAATAAATCACGTTTAAGTTTAATGAGTGTTTTAGATTCAAAAGTAAAGAAAAAAACCAGCGTGTTGCAAAGATATTTCTTCGAATTTGAAAATGTTGACCCCCGAATCGATGCGAAACATAGGCCTTTAGGTGAATATGGGATTCACAAAATGCATCATCATTCGACTCTTTGGAAGTGATCATCACAAGAGCAAATACTTAACGGTTGCGCTTTTACCTGAACCCCGCCCCCCCCCCCCGCCGCCACTATTCTCAATCGTTTGATTAAAATTATATATAAATTCGTTCGAAGATGATAATAATGTCGTGATACCTGCCATGCCTAATTTCACAACTTTTCACCTCCAATATATAGTACACGAAAAAATTAACATTGTTGCAATTTCAATTTTTTTCATATCTCGTACCGTTAAAACGTTATGGACGAAGAGTGAAAAACCCTCCCAATTGTCGAGCCTTTTTTTTAACCATCCTACAAGCATGCTAAATTTCATCAAAATCAGAGAGATCGACCTCGCAACCTTTCCTTGTTAGAGAAACAGTTAAATCTACAGTCCTAGCATTTCACAGTTATACATGTTCAAAGTAATACCTTGAACTTTGTCAAAGTATTTTATTCGAAATTGTACATGATATTGGACGTTGCGCAGGTCATATCGCAAACAAATTTTCCTGTCGGGCGTTCTGATTTCGGCCGCCGCTGGCATCTGAACCTTACAATACTTTTGAAAATTTATTTTTTACGAATGTGGTTATCGTTCGGCCATCCATTTCTTTGATTGCTTTGTGGATATTATTTTTACGGGCCGCAAGAAGTGAACGTTTTATTGTAAACATCAGAGTACCTACCTATTCTATTTCAAACGGCGCAATTCCGTCAATTGTTTTATTAGGAGGCTGATCGATAACCACATTCGTAAAAAATGGAATTTAAAAAATCGTTCGTTTCACATGCCAAGGACGGTTGCAATCACAATGCCCGACGATAAAAAATGTTCGCGACACGACGTGCGCAACATCAATTATCACGTGAAATTTCCAATAATATGCTTTAAAAACAATGAAGATGTTACTTCAAAGCTATATAAATATAACTGTCAAACACTAACACTATCGATTCAACCGTATCGCAAAATTATATTCCCAAAAATCACCTTCACAATGGGTGTTTACACTAGCATACGGCTTTGAATGTCCCTTAGCAACGGTCGTATTGATTTCTAAATCTGTCTCATTTCCTTCTTTATCCCCGTCATCTGGAGGAATCCCGAATAAAATCAGAAGAAATAAGAGACGGCACTTCCCGTGAAAGAATTCAGCCAGAGCTTTGACTAGGCCCCGATTATTTTTCCCTTACTCTGTAAGGGTCCCAACATGGCACCCGACCGCGTCCCTTTGAGGCCGGTCACACTTTGTCGACGAGGGCTTCAAGAGACGTTTGAATCAGGGCCCGACTGATAATTCAGCCAGGGCTTTGACTAGGCCCCGATTATTTTTCCCTTACTCTGAAAGGGTCCTAAAATGGCACCCGACCAGGTCCCTTTGAGGCCGGTCGCACTTCGTCGACGAGGACCTAAAGAGGCTTATAAATCAGGGCCCGACTGGTTGCCTCAACAGAGCCCAATCGAAGCCATGAAGCAACGCTATTACTGCCCTATAATGATCAACTTTATTAGTGGATACATAGCAAGCGAGGTGTTTAGCAATAATGAAATCTATTCGCTTAAAATAAAGGATTATTTATTATTCACCTCGAAATTAGAAAATACAAAACAAGTTCAGTTTTACAATTTATATTGTATGCCCTGTAACAACCACTCCCCTGATGAATCCCGTCTGGGCCCTTTGTCATTTTACTCGCTACGACTTTTTTAAAATAAATTACCCAACCCTGTTATTTTCCTGTCGGGGCCTAGTCCGATTGTGTTGTGGAAAGCCCTAGTAGGGAATCCATATTCAAACCCTCACGGAGCCTGATTTTTTTATGGCTGCCCTTCTAATTTCATTCACGGGTGCCCTATAATGATCAACTTTACTAGTGGATATATAGCAAGCGAGGTAATTTGTAATAATGACAACTATTTTCTTCAAATAAAGGATTATTTATTAGTCACCTCGAAATTCGAAAATAAAAAACAAGTTCAGTTTTACAGTATATATTGTATGCCCTGTAACGACCACTCCCCTAACGAATCCCGTCTGGGCCCTTTACCATTTTACTCGCTACGGCCTTTTTAAAATAAATTACCCAACCCTGTTATTTTCCTGTCGGGGCCTAGTCCGATTGTGTTGGGGAAAGCCCTATTAGGAAATCCATATTGAAACCCTCATGAGGCCCGATTTTTTTTATGACTGCCCTCCTAATTTCTTTCACGGGTTATTATGCTTAATTAATAATTCTTTCCGCCAATGTCGCATCGACAGGTAAAGCCGTATGGGCTCTGTCTCTCAACTTTTGTAAATGAAGATGGGGTCTCGTTGAGACTTACTTATTTCCTCGATAAACTTCGTTAAACTTTTAAAATGTTGAAATGACAGGCATGACTACGTTAGTATAATCGAGAACGTAACATGGAATATAATTCTAACGAAATCAAAATCCTACAGTCTTGCAGTCGTTCCATTTTTATTAAATTCAAACTTCGTGACACACAAGTATGATGTGTATTCGTCTGTCGTCGAGGACAAGTTAAAGTTACGTTGCCGTATCGTTAACGCAATCATGCCAATAATGTGTGTGGTGCGTGTGTGCGTGTGTCCGTGTGTGGGTGTGCCGTGTGTGTGTGTGTGTGTGTGTGTGCGTGTTATGTGTGTGTGTGTCGCGGCGTGCGTGTGTGTTGTGTGTGTGTGTGTGTATGTGCGCGCGCGTGCGGGCGCATGTGTGTGTGTGTGTGTGTGTGCGTGTGCGTGTGCGTGTGCGTGTCTGTGTGTGTAATGCTACAAGCACTCAAGAAAAAAGGCAGGTCCCACTCGGGATCCTATGGAAACTGAGAGATTATTCATGACTAGTAAGATGTGAAAGTTATTTGAAGAGTATGTGGCTTCCGGATGGAGGCCGTGTTGAGAAACAGCGTTGTGCCGACGTTTCGCAAACGTTACAGTCTGCATCATCAGGGCTGAGAGCTCCGATACTGAAGCTCCCGTGTCTCAGGCATTCCTTATATACTTGCAGTCATCGTTCCAGATCACTGCACCAGCAAATCAGATGTTCCAAAACGGTAACAGAACCTGAAGGGGGGAATGAAGGACAAATAATAGCAACAACTTCCCTTCCATACCTTCAGGGCATAACCGATCGCATAGGCAGGGTCCTTGGGAAACATAACGTGCGAGTCATCTTCAAACCTCAGAAGAAGCTAGCACAAGTGGTTCCGAGTGCAAAAGACCAAAGACCACCATTAAGTGCACCAGGAGTGTACAAGATACCCTGCTCATGCGGTAAAGTGTACATAGGAGAAACTGGGAGGAAGATCAGTACACGGATCAAAGAACATCAACGGTGTATCAAATATGGCCACATTGGACAATCAGCCCTGGCCGAGCATTGGATGGAAACTAGTCATGCCATTCAGTTCGATAAAGCCCAAAGTCTGGCCCCATCAAACAGCTATTTTTCTAGGAAACACCGAGAAGGCTTGGAAATCCGAAAACATCCGGACAATCTAAACAGAGATGGTGGATATCACGTCAATCCCATTTGGCACACCGTCCTCCCGGTTTTTTAATTGACCGGCCGATCAATTGGAACATCTGATTGGCTGGTGCAGTGATCTGGAACGATGACTGCAAGTATATAAGGAATGCCTGAGACACGGGAGCTTCAGTATCGGAGCTCTCAGCCCTGATGATGCAGACTGTAACGTTTGCGAAACGTCGGCACAACGCTGATTCTCAACACGGCCTCCATCCGGAAGCCACATACTCTTAAAATTACATAAAGAGCCGTGAAAGCCTTAAAACTGAAATGTGAAAGTTAATTTGGACTATATACGACCAATGCCCCTCTTCGCCATTCACCGTCAAGACAAACTCGTGCCACATAGTATAGATGAGACACGACACTTTGGAGAATTCTCGTACACACAGACTGTACACGAATCGGCAATACAAAATTTTTCGTTGAATTGCTTGTACATGTCGCTCTGTTTAGTTCGTCATCGAGTGATTTCGACATGATGAGAAAATATGAGTAATCCGGTCAATTTGTGATAACGCATTACTATTTCAGAGGCGAAACGTCATCTGAAGAAAAAAAACTTTGTGCGCGCAATGTGTACGACGAGAGCTTATCGCATCATCTTAATTTCAAGTTGTTTCCCGCTGAGTAACGCTTGAAACAAAATCGTACATTAATCTCGTTCAGCGAATTATGACTCTTTAGTGAATTGGCATCAAGGTATGGCCGCAGTAGCGGGGATTTACGGCTTTTCAGAGGACCGTCACAGCAGAATACCCCAGGACTATCGTCACCATACGTGAGTTTGCAAACTTAAAAAACTATTAAAATAAAAAGAGTATTCAACGGAGTGAAAAACGAGGGATTCAATTTTGTGAACCATATTACTCAAAAATCCAGTGAAAATACTTATAGCGGAACGAAACCTTTTCACCCATTTTTTGAGTAATAATAATTGAGTTGACAATGCTTTTAACAGGCGTTGTATCATACTTATTTTAGAGATACGCTAAAGCTAGCTCATCACGTACAAACAACCGTCGTCCTAAAACCTAAAATCGCATTGAGATATCAAGATCGACATGCAATGTTTTGGCATGCTCCTATACAATGATTGATTCAGTCTGGATTCACTGCAAGCACATATGCAATTGGTGAAGTACATCCAGGTTACAGCAAACACATGTAGGCTTATATGATACGCTTTATTTCTTCTATGCTATATCCGTTCTATAAAACAAGTGTACTTTCGTCATAAAAATAATTGCTAGAAAAGTCCCATGAAAAAATGTGCAACCAGTCCGATATTGGCCCAGTACTGTGCCAACTCTTCGGTATGGTTAGCCCTGACATAAATGTCGGTCCATTCATGGACCATTGTCGGAATGATATGCTCCGGCCAATTCTGGCTACCGATATCGTACCCACATTGGACTCACAACCGGCCCGACACAAGTGCCGAGGTTGGCCAACTTTACAGACAATATCATACCAACGTTGGTGCCGACGCTCGTGCAACAGTCGGCCCAAGTTTCAGCCAATATTGGGCCACTGTTGGTATTAAAACAGACCCGACACTTGTCCTAACGGTGGTCCAAGTTCTAGCCAATGTCATACCACTGTTGGTCGGATCCGTTACCAATAATAGTTTGATAATGCCCCGAGTTTCGATCATTAGTATATTATGTCACTATGTTATTAATACATATGATAGTACACAGTAATAAATAGAATACTTTGTCGGAATTACATAAATATAATAATTCATTATTATTGAATTCACGCACAAATTTTATCTATTATAACTTAAGTTGGTAAATGTTGGTATGAGAGAATATTGAGTATCGGTGACAATAATAATACATTAATAAGATACTTAGAATTAATGCGCAAATAAAATATGAATGAAAAATGAAACCCAGAAAACCTGATATGTGGATACACGAGTCATCGTATGTGAATTACGCATTGTTATTTGCATCAATAATTTTCCTTTTGGCGCGTCTTTTTTCGGGTCACACTTACGCGAACACGCGACAAAGCCGACTGCGCTATTAACGATGTTGAGTCCAAAATCGCAAATGATAATAAAATTCTGAAAATTTGGTACGTCTTTGTATGAAGTATTTCAGAGGGCGTGTAAAAATTTCACGACAATTAGGAAGCTCGTTATTGAACAAGTAACATTCACAAATTAAATGTCGCCTCATGGACACTGATGTAACTTTGCAATAAGTTTTTTTTTACCTCTGAATTTTGTAATATCTACAATATACTGAAAGCAACGGAAATAAAATGATGCTTATTGAAATTTTTTAAAATTTCTTTTAAATATGTTCTTAATACAATGTTAATTTTTTAATAACGAGCTTCCTAATCGTCGTGAAATTTTAACACGACCTCTTAAATACTTCTTACAAAAACATACCAAATTTTCTGAATTTTCTTATCATTTTTTATTTCAACCCCTAAGGAGGTTGAAGTAATGATGATAGAATTCTGAAAATTTGGTATGTTTTTACATGACGTGTTCAGGCGGTCGTGTAAAAATTTCATGACGATTAAGAAGCTATTTATTGAACAATTAACATTAACATGTTTCATAGGTACTCAACATCCTCAAGGTTTTTCTCTATATCCAACTTTACATCTAAATTGTACACGTTAAAATAGTCCGAGCGCGTCTTTTTTCGGGTGACACTTTAACAAACACGCGGTCAAGGGAACTGAGCGATCGAGGTTAGGTCGACAAACTCCACACGCTTATCGCACATACGGTTGCCAACACTTGAACATGGTGGGCTGAAAAGCCAGGCTTAAAGATACGTGAGAGACAATCCACAAGGGAGCCAAAATCGTTACCTATCGCACGAAACGCCGACAATGGACTAATTGATCGTTCACCTACACCGATACAACACCGAATGGCAATTCACGAGCAGTGCATAGCGTAATTGACGCGGAATGTTACTAGCCCATGGTTGGTTCGGGCTATCTACGCTACTGGTCGATTCTCCATCGTTAGTCGACATCATCCTGACATTAGCATATTGCTGTATCCCGGTCTTAGAAATGGACGTAGGGACATTGATGGCGGACAGTACGGGTCCATGATCGGCTCCAGTAGTCTAGTCCAACAGTTGGCTCTCAGGTGGTAGCCGATACTGGTCTGACATTGGTATAATACTGGATAGCGGGATTAGATCTGACCGTAGGGAAACTAATGGCGAACAGTACTGGCCCATGGTCGGCTCCACTAGTGTACCCCAGCAGTCGGCTCCCGGTCGTTAACCGGAACTATCCCAACATTTGCGTTATGCTGTATGCCGGGCTTTGAAAAGAGCATCGCTTGAGAAATGGCAGAACCATTGTTTCAACGTTGTGCCAACACTGGTTGCTCACAGTCGGTTAGTCTGTACTGGACCAGAGATTGGCCGCATTGTTTACGATGGCAATTTTTTCATAGGCTGGTATACGGTTTCCGGCTAATTAGCATCATCGAGTTAGCTTCTTGCGATCACTTGACGATATTTCTTGACAATTACTTCTACCGGAAAAATCAATGAGGCTTGATAGCAGTGGTCAGGAAAAAATACATTAAAGGAGCATCACCGAGATCCTACCCCATGAAAAAATTGCCGACACGAACAATACGGCCGATATCCGGCCCAGTACTGGCTAACCGATAGTTGGCAACCAATGTTGGACCTACATTGAAACAACCGTTCTGCCATTTTTCAGTCGACCCTCTTTTCGGAGCCCGGCATCCGATATTAAGCCGATGTGGGGACAGTACCGGTTAACGACCTAGGGCCGACTGTTGGCGTAGACGAAAGAAGCCGACCGTGGGACAATACTGTCTGCCGTTAATTGTCCTGCATTCATTTCTAATCCCGGCAACCGGTACTACACCAATGTCGGGCCAGTGTCGGCTGCCCCGGAGAGCCGACTGTTGTGGTGGACTACTAGAGCCTACTACTAGAGGACTACTAGAGACCATGGGCTAATACTGTTCGCCATTAACTGTCCTACGTTCATACGTAACCTCGGTATACCGCGATATGCCAATGTCGGGACAGTATCGATTAACGACGAAGAACCGACTGTTAGCGTGAATAGGTTGAACCAATCACGAGCCGGTAACACTCCCCGTTACGTATCTTATGAAATGCTCGTCAGTCGCCATTCAGTGTCGTATCGATGCAGACCGCGAACAAAGAGTAGAGTCCATTGTCGCTTTTTCGTGCAATAGTAATTTTTTCCCTTATGCTCCTACCGTATTCTCAATACGAATAAACAAAATAGATAGGATAAACTAAAAAGGTGCGGAAAAAATTATGTTGGAATACACTGTTATTGAAGGACGAAAAATGTGTCATGAATCAAGAGTCATGTTTGGCAGAGAGAAAAAACCCCGAACATAATAGGGAAGCGGAATGTGAAAACACTCTTGAGTATGTGGAAGAACTGATTGAATACGGGGACGATAAAAATGATGAGAATGAACAACTAACAAATTGTAACACGAGCGACCGATAATGCCCCGAGTCGTATCGGTCGATACTCGTGTCATTATCGTACCACTGTTGGTTATGGACTGGACCAACGTTGGTATGATAGTGGCTTGAACCTGGGCCAATGTTGGCATAAGCGTCGGCACGCTCTTAATACCAAAGATGGCGTAGTCGTGCCTGACTTGGGCCGGCCTTGGCACGAGCGTCAGCACCTACGCTGCTATATTATTGGCTGTAACTTGGGCCAACCTTGGCACTACTGTCGGGCCGGTTTTGAGTCCAACGTCGGTACGATATCGGTAGCCAGCCTTGGTCCGAGGATATCATTCCGACAACGGTCCATTAATGGACCGACATTCATGCCAGAGAACGGCCAACCATACAGGAGAGTTGGCGCACTACTGAACCAATGTCGGACCAGTTATACATTTTTTCATGGGATGGTGTGCGGAATGCATACTCGGCCTGACGGTGAAACAAGATCGATTGTTCGAACGGAGGAAAAGAAAGAGGGAGAGAAACAAAGATAATGACAGCATCAGAGAGAAATAAAGATAGACGGAGGTTCGTTCTGTATCGTTCATATGAAAAAATGGAAAATCATTTACTTTATTCAGTAAATAAGAGAAGAAGTCTCACGTTCGTTTATGCTTTTTAAAAATGCATTTACCTCATACCAATTTCATACAACATAGCGACGTTCTGAAAACAATCCTTATCGGCAAGAAGAACTTGTCCAGAGTCTAAATCTATCACGTGTTCGTACATATGGTGTTCTTACGATGTTTCGTTTTCGAACTCATTTTTTTTAAATAACCCGCCCAATACAGGTAGATTCACGACGTCGGATATGCAAGTACTAACAAAGTACCGCGAAGGTGAGACTACGTTTCCAGAAGATTCTTCGCAATTGAGGGAAATTTTTCGTCATTGGGACGACCATTCTTGTTGCGTAACGAGAAGGTCGACCTCGAAGTTTTTTTGAAGTACTACTCCGGCAGATAGCTGTCTGCGTTACTGCAATCGACAGAACGTATAAAACTAATAGGCTGGAGAGCAGTGCTTAACAGTCGTCTGCACGTCACGCATACGCACAATCACTTCTTCCATTCCTACTGCAGTAATTCCCGTAGGAACTTTAAGATCAGCTCCAATCGTACATTTAGAGAATTATATGGGATCGTTGTTTTGAGTGCCGATGTAACGACGTATGCTTAAGGGAAGGGTAGGGGTTTCAGCGTGAAAAAAATACTTTTTTGCGAATTTTTTTCATCTATATGGATAGAGAAAATTTAATGAAACCTTTCGTACATTCTTAAGTGTCATTTCAAGAACATTCCGTGAAATTTGTACGCGAAAATATCCACAAACAAGCGTGGTGTTCACTGTATCTCAGCTAGAAATGATCTGAAATCAAGTACCATTAAAATTTAGTCAAAGAATCATCAAATCCTCCCCCCAACGGTCTTTGAATATTTTTTTTCATTTCTAAATTTTGGTGGTCTTGTGAAGTGAAAATTGCTATTTTTCACGAAAAATTCCGCCATTTAGGGGGTGGAAAACCCTCTCAATGTAAAAAAAAATCTCAAACTGACCGTTGGGAGGAGGTGCTTTATATGTAGAAAGTGTGTACCAAGTTTGAAAGAAATCGGTCATGTAGTTTTGAAATGGCAGTGTCACATCCGGAAGGGACGTGAGCATAATTATTTTCGTTTCCCTCTTTGTTGCCTACGCCTAGCGCAATAGCACGGGATAAGGGTAAAAAAGGGGTAGTGCGCTGGAGAGAATAGGGTTAAGGAATTGACGTTATGTTTTAACGTTGAGGAATAACTCGACAAGCTCATGTAATTTTAACCGACGTTTTATTATATATATGGATAGGCGGATTTTTGTGTGAATTAACAATAACGGAAGAGTGAAGGAATGATACATAAAAATGACAGAATGACGTGTTTCGCTTGCTGGTGTTGGTTTACGTGTATATGCTCGCTCGAATGGTTGTGTGCGCTCGCTCGTAAAGATATCGGTTGACGCTCGTAAGGCTAAGGGCCCTCGCTAGTGCCCTGGTGCGCTCGGTGGTCAAGTTGCTCGTAGCACTTGCACAAGATTTTTGGTTTCTATGCGTTTATGCGTGCACTGCGAGAAGCACTCGAGATTCTATACAAACGCATGAAGAGATACACGAATTCCTGACCTTTCTACTCGGTCTGAGAGTCGATGTTATATGTATATACGACTCGAAGGAAAATGCCTGTAACAAGGCTGCTAGTACGCGGATAAAAAATTAAGACTTGGTAAAAGACTTGGTGACGAATGTCGGGAGACTGAGCTCTGGATTTAAAGAAGATTGCAGGAAGACTGGATTGAACGTGATAAAGAATGTCGGGAGACTGGGATTGAGACTTGATAGAAGAACTTGGTTCGATGGAAGTTGACGGGAGACTGGGATTCAACTTGATAAAGATTTTCGTGAGACTGGGATTGAGACTTGATAGAAGAACTTGGTTCGATGGAAGTTGACGGGAGACTGGGATTGAACTTGATAAAGATTTTCGGGAGACTGGGATTGAGACTTGATAGAAGAACTTGGTTCGATGGAACTTGACGGGAGACTTGATCAGAACGCGATGGAAATTCTAGGGAGACTGCGATCTGAACGCAATGGAAGTTGTTGGACGACTCGCTTCAGGGAGGAACTCTTTCTTGATATCAAAATTCGGAGGAGTTCGCTAGTGGGAGAAGGAACTTTAGGGTTTAGCGTGATTGGTCGCGATATTTGTACTTCGCAGACTTGATCTCGATCATTCCTTATACGGAATTGCATGCATCGAAGCCAGGGGACCTTTGTCCCTTGTTTCGGCGTCCACACACGTGGAGTACAGAGTTCGATATCTGAGACATAATCATGCGCATGGTTTGGGTAGTGTTAATTTATGGCTATGGTGAGTTTTCATATCAAGAAGTTTATATATCGGAGTACGCCGCGAGACCGGATGTCATAATTTTTCCTAGTAAGAATTCATCGGAGCCGTCTAGCCTGTTATGTTTAAACAATCTGTCATTAATACTTATAAAGAATTACGGCGGTAAGGCTCTGCATAGCGTTGAAATGCTCTCGTACTATTTTTTTGAGGATTAAATATTTCGCTCCACGCTTTCCGAATTTACGAGAGGGCATCGACTGGGTTGGAAACGGAAAGTCTTGTGTTTTGGGAATTGTCGCGAGATGTGACAGCAGTCAACACGGACTTTGAAAAAGTGGTTGCGAGAAAAAAGCGTTTGAAGCGTTAGCTACAGTTTGAAACGCGAGCTACAGGGTTAGCGGAGCGGGACTAAATAGTCAATAACTTCGAGAGTTTTACTCTGATTGACTTGAAATTTTGGGATTATTTTCTTGAAAAGTTTAACTATAAGAAAAAACAACAAAAAATCGATTTTCCAAAAGTGCGAACCCCTACCCTCCCCTTAAGGGATATCACCACTCGAGTGGCAAAAAATAAGGCCTAACTTTGACAATTTATTTGAGGAGTATGAAAGAAGGACTAGGATTTGTTTTTAGAGGGTTTATTTAACACATATTGAAGTATAAAAAAAATTCTCTGCTTGTCTTCTCTTCAATCTTGAAAAACGTATTTTTTACAAATAGCATTACGGGAGGACGGTGACTTGGAACAAAAAGAAAAGAAAATAATATTCTATAGATTATTAGCTATAGAACTTCGCATGGATTGTTGTAATCAAATTTTTAAAAAATGGCGCATTTTAAAAGAAATAAATAGATTTTTTGCCTAAAAGTAAGTAGTCAATTATTTATATAGAAAGCTTACATTTAATCAAGAAACGGCTACATACTCCCATAGAGTATGTAATTGTGAAGCTATTATTAAAATCCTAAATCGATCCATGCAAAGGTGTTCGAGTCATCCGTCCTTCCAGTTTGAAGAAAGTGGTTTCGAGAAAGAAGCGTTGAAAGTTGTACGAGCACGTAATCCTTGAAATTTTTCTTTACCGTCAATCTGCGATGCCTGCACCATACAAATGTCCATCTACATTGATCTTTTCCTCCTCAAAGCAATGAATCAAAGAGCGCCGCGCGAGTTATCCATCGAGCCCAGCGCGTGCTCCGAGGGGCTGCGGCAAAATCGATAATTGAACCATTAATAAAAATTCTCTGCAGGACCAATTGCATATTGTTTTTATGACCCCAAAGTATTTTTTAAGCGAAAAAACGATTTTTCCAAAATCCTAGAGTTGTGTTATCAATTAATTAAGCTACAAATTGATGCAAGTTATCTCAAATATACTACTGTATCGTCATCCCATTCGCTTGCCTGTATCACGGGCAAACTGACATCTTAATGATGGTTAGAAGAAATCGAAAATTCAATGTATCCAACTAAAGATATTATTTGGTTATTCCATATCTATTACACTTTCCACCCATTTTCTCTTTAATATAAAGAAGCGCCACTTTCTATGTGTAAGAACGAGAATGGAGGTTGTGACAACATTTACTGGCAAGATATCTTGGTAATGTTGAATATTGCCCCGCATCTAGGGCAGCAATGTCTCTTTGACGAAGCTAGAGAAAGAATTATAAATCACACTCCGCATAATATAACTCGTTAATGCGTCTAAAGGAGAGATTTAGGCGAGACCGAAACGATTCGAAACAGACCTTGAAAATTTCGATCACCATGTCTCACGATACAAATGGGACGTTACGTTCGTTGTGCAAACACACACACACACAGGCAAATACTTTGACTTATCATCGCGATATCCTGAGATGACGTAAACTCCAAATTGTTTCGAAACTAATAAAAATGTTATTTTGCCACGGGATGGAACATTTTTTCGAGTTCGAACGTCACACAAAAATTGTAGGGTACGAGATGCCCGCATTTCAGCTCGCCAGCATAAAAATGATTAAACAGATGGATTCGATTAATACGTAAAACACGATGCCACTAAATTCTATTGGGACTCCTTCCATCAGGTGTTCAATCCTGAAAACACCACCAAATGTATGTACTTGATGCCGTTATAAATTCATTCCATATTGATGATGTCATTATCCGGAATATGAAGTGATCGTATGGGCGGCTGTGAATGGTGATAAAATGGTCCCATGAAATACATGACCTTGATCTTTGGAAAATGGGACGAGATAGGTATGAATCGAATCACGGCCGGAGCGACATTTTGCGAGCTACCATCTACCCATTTCAGTGAAGATCGACATAATAATGATTTTACTTCTTCAACGGCCGGGCTGCGATCAAGGGAAATGCATTTGGCAACGACTTAAAATGTATCGCATAAGTTAAATAAGCCATATTCCAATAACGTGAAAAAATAAAGGATAACGTAGTGCTCACGGATGAAATTGAGTCGAACATATTTGTTTTGTGGTTTCACTTGTTTGAAACATCATGGGATATTTTAGCCGGTCTTTAGACATATATGCGCACACAATAAAAGGATATCGCTGTAAATGAGGGCGAAACGGGTAGTCGTCCCGTGGAGGTCCTTGAAGACCAACCGATGCCATAAAATCGAATAGCCTTTTTTTCTGTTTAACGTAAACCATTTCAGACTGGCCGGCTTATCCTTAAGAAAATATCCCGTGTAGAAATTCACTCGGCATAAACTACTTTGACCCTAGCCGCTGTCTAGATTGACCTAGATAGCATAACTCGCGAGGCGCTAGGTTGTGGCTGGCAAGTTTTTGCTAACTAGTTTTGGGTACCTCACCGCTAGATGACGGTAAAGTAGTTTTCCTCGTATGTTTTTTCGCAGTGTTACTTACTTAGCCGCTAAATGGAGAAAACAGATTTTCTCTCGATACATCGACTCGCCGGTCTGAGTGCATGGCACGGTGGGTTATAACCTTTTTTCTTCGTGTGACAGTTTTATCAGACGGAGAAAAATTATTCCTCAAGTAATAATTATTAAAAATAATGGACGAGAAGCGGGAGAAAAAATCCAGTCGAGATAGAGTCCGTAAATACCGAGCCATAAAAGCCGATATAAACGATGCGATCGCAAAATGTTTGCAAAATCAAGAATGCAATGGTAAGTGCAATTTCTGATAAAAATTAACATTCATTTGCACAAAAAATTAATAAACCAACTAGTTTTAGAAAGATACAAACATTGATATGCAATGATAAAATTATATCGACATATTATGCATATATTGGTTTTAAAAAATCTGCTAACAAAAATTAGGATGATTTTTTTTATGCGTTACCTTTTCTCGATGTGCCGAGTAATTTAACTTGAATAATATCATAAATTATAATTATATTTAGTTAATAATTATTGACTAAAATTAATTTTTCATTTTCGATACCTAAAAACACTTTTCATTGAAAAAAAAATTCAGCGAAAGCCTTCGAGATACAATATGGCGCGATCACGCACTGTAAAAAAAGCGCTCAACGATTAAAAAGGTATAATCCATTAAAAAAGTAATCAACAATCCAATAAACAATGAAATAATAACAAAAAAATACAAACGCGATCGCGCACCATTAGAAAAGCGATACATATTTAACAAAAAAAAATTACTTCATATATGATATTAGTAATTATAATAATTTCTAACCTACTTATCTTACTTTTTACGTGTATTAATACTCCATATTTATAATATTTAATAAAGTTGTTATTTTTCCAAAGTGATCAGATTTCTTTTAATTATCTATTCAACCCTAACCAGCGTACCCTATCCAGCGTCGAATTATAAAATAGCTTTCTTTCCAGCTAGCGTCTATCTAAGAGCTATCTAGCACCGAGCTAGAACATCTGGCTAGGCGTTAGATTTTCAAGTGTTACATACAAAGCTAGCAGCGGGCTAGTTTCACTGCCAGCCGCTAGCATGTAATGGGGAAAAATAGACCGCGGCTAGCTCTACGCAGGACCCATTTCTACACGGGATATAGCTTTCATGTCTTGGAGTTTCTCAATTTCTGTAGTGAGAATGCTCTTTTAAGATTTCAATCAATTTGGACGAGTGCGTGCCATGGCATTTAGGAGCGATTTTCGCATAGAAGTATTTTTACTATGAAACTCAATTTGTTTTTATTATTATGTTTTTCAATTGCTATTGCGGTATTGTTCTCGATTTTTTGGACGATTCGTGTTGCAAGCCGTCGACGTTCCGCGATTCTTCCATACTGATGATTGTTGGGAGACACTCGTCCCTGTTTGAGACCTATGGTTTCCCTTGTGATGTGTATCGAAAACTCGTTGGCGAGGTCTTGCAGTTTCCCTCGAAGGATAAGGCCACCTGGCCATGAATACATTTTCGGTCGAAGGTGCAGTTTTCCGTGTCTTCCCCACTCATTCTTGAGTTTGAATCGATATCGGTTTTTTTCTGAACTTCGCGCACGTTTTCGTTCTAGTCGAATTAATTATTTCTAGTGTATGGTCTGAGCATAATCGAGCTCAGTCAGGGTGTTCCCAATATCTGACAGATATTCTGAAATGTGGATTACCTCTGTACCTTCCCCCATATCGAGTAACAGCTGTTTCGATAACCCCATTCGGGCTTATCGAGACAATTCCATAGAGCAGTTGCCAGAATAAGAATATCTTTTCCGAATATTGGTTTTAGGTTAATGGAGAATCCCAGAATAATGGAGAATCCCATGATCGAGCTGTCTCGATAACCCCATGCGGGCTTATCGAGACTATTCCATAGAGCAGTTGTCAGAATAAGAATATATTTTCCGAATATTGCTTTTAGGTTAATGGAGCATCCCATGATCAAGCTTTCCCCTCAGAATGCGACGTAAGAAATACAATTACCTACATGTACATATTTCTTTTCTCCGCGCCACAAATGGGTGTTCGCCAAAAATTTCAACGTAAACTCGCTGTGTAACGAAATTTCAGACACGTTAGTTTTCAGGAAATCATAGACTCATGTATCATTTCTTATTCGTGTTCGAGATTCCTGGTCTCCCAGTATTACGAGCAGAATTGCGCGATGTTTTTCTCACACTCACTGTGAGACCGATTGTTGATGAAACGTATCTCACCTCATGTTTTGAGTTTTAAATGCAATTACCCTACTCAGATGCTATTGTACCCGAAAACTATTTATCTTCACTGAGAGAAAAGTCCATGGTAATTACATCAAACGCGCATGGTAAAAGAGGGGACAGTGAAATGTGTTATAGTTTATTGGCGCCGCAATCATAATATGGTTACCAAGCTATAATCGGAAAGTATACCTACACATAAGATTTGGGTGGCGTGTTTGACTATCTATTGTCCATGAAATGATTATTTACTATTGTAAAATGCTCGATAATATAGATATGGTTTGTTCAGTGCTATAAAAAATCGGCGTACAAATACTGATGTATCCTGTACGTTAAGTTTTGGTCAGTTAAACTTTTACTATTCTTTTCAAGCTTGTACAATTCATATAGTTAACATTAACGATTTTCGAGTACAATTTGTTAGAAGGCCTTATGAAAAATGACTATCAAAAAAATTATGGTTAAGTTTAGTTATAGCGAAGAAGTAAATGATTTCAGCAGTTCGAGAAATCGCAGTTCGAGCAACCGCAGTTTAAGGAGTGAGATGCAGTCAGAGGCGTGAAAAACGAGCATTTTCAATAATTTTTTTATAGTAATTAAGTTTGTTTTGCAAAAGTGGTTATACAGACTTTTTATGTTATATTTCAACTTGACTTGTACAAATTTTCAAAGGAAAATATTGATCATTTATAAAAATATCGCCATCTTTGTCGGACCCCCTTCGGCATGTAGTGCTTTGCGATGACCATCATACAATTTTCACTGCATCATATGAAATTAAAAAACCGAAAAAAATCATTAGCTTAATAATACATCTAGTCCTTAATCGGAGCTCTTTTTTCTTACAAAATTAACAAAATGGCTGCTTCCAACATATACCTTTCGATTTTCGACCAAAGAATCACTCGTTAATTGTTTAAAAAAATATATAAATTTTCAACAAAAATGAAAATTCTCCGATTAAGGACTACTTTTTAATGCTATCAATAAGCACGCCAAAATTTCATCAAAATCCATCGAGTGGTTTTTGAATGATAAGGGTCACTGACTTGAAAAACACAGGTGCGAGAAAAACGCGTTTAAAGATCTTCGATGTGGATACGGTATTAAACGTTCGTGAAGTTTTGAGCTCGATGGATGAAACTACATTTTTAAAATTAATTTCGATCCGCTGAATCCGAATATCACAATTTTTTGCGAAAAAGTCGAGCAGTAAATTGTTTATAGCCAATTGATAAAACAATTTTTCAAAAAATCAAAGTTTTTCTGGATGAATTATTATTTTTTCATATTCTGGACAATTTTAAAACGAAAACATTCTTTATAAAATTTTGATAACGTTCATAGTTTTTGAGTAATAAATTTTTGAAAATTTCCGAAAAAGTTTTCCAGATTTACACTTCAGTTATGTATAGAAATACTAATTTAAAAATTACTTACATCGAATCATCAATTCCTGACCCATATAATAGGGATTCTGCCGATGTGGAAGCTTCTAAGATATCAATTTGTTGTTTTCTTCGAAGACTATTTATAGAATATAATAGGGGGATGGGTCGAAACCGGTTGCTTGCAGCTGCCCTCCGCTACCTGCCATGGGGACCCGACGTCCCTCCACTAATGGTTGGATATCCCGAAAACTATTCATCGGATTGACTTGAAATTTTCAGGGCATATTTTCGAAACATCATACTTCAAAAAAATGTAAAAAAATTGATTTTGTGAAAATTCTGATTGCATCTCACCCCTTAATAGTTTCAAGAACTACGCATGTCTCACAAACTATTACATGGTATTTCTGTTGTGTTGCAACAAAGGGACGTCCGTTTAATACTTTTTCTTGCAGTTCACCTTCTGTTCTCGTAGGACACACTTTACTATGCATTTAGCAGGTCGTATCATATAATTTGGTATAAATTACTTTTATATGGTACACAACTATTGCGAAGCGCCAAAAATCCATATGAACAGTGACTTATATTATTAAACAAAGATGAGTGAGAAATTTCACGTAAATCGTAACCGCTATTCGGAAGTACAGCCGGAATTACTTTCGTCTGTTATGTCATATCGGTGCTAAAGATGTCAAAAGTACCCGGTAGCGTAGTGGCAGCGTCCGTAAGATAGGCAGAAGGTAGGCAGTTAGGTTCTAGGTTCGATTCCGATTAGGCGAAACATTTTCTTCTAAATAAATCATTACAGGAGTGTAAGGAATGGCGAATTACAATGAAACATCATCCCGGTATAACTCTCAGTTACGTATTTGATTTGATTTTGGATTTATGAAATATTCTATGCATTCAGTAGACAGGCATTGATGCTATGCACCAACACTTGAACAACATATCAAATACGCCTATTGCAAGTCATATCTTATAATATGGTACAAATCACTATAAACATCGTTGCAAATCACAAGCAACATGTTTAGTCAATGTATATATATATTTCAGTTCACTATTAGGATCTCGAGAAAATAAATTTTGTATAGTGTCAGGAAACATCCATTTTATGAAAACCTAATATATTATATAGGATTGAAGAGTAAACATATGTTTGTAAGATTAGTGATTATAGTTCATATCTAAAATATCAATAAGCAGTACTATACTTTTGGCAGTAACTATGGCCATAAAATATTATTGCCCCCTCAGGGAAATATAAAATCTAATGAAACTATAGTTGAGTGTCACGTCCTGAGGGGACGTGGGCATATGTTTTATCGCGGTTCCCTCTTTTTAGCCTACGCCTAGCGCAATAGCTCGGGATGAGGGTGAAAAAGGGAAAGGTGCATGCAAAGATGGGAATGACGCAGTGACTCGATTAAGAAATAAATTGATCTATGGAAATAATTAACAATTTGGGATTTATTGAAATTAACCAATTTAGTTAATTCCGTCAACATGAAAATACATAAAGGTTCGCTTACATTTATGATGCGCCATGGATACGATAATCGGTTTACAGCGGTTGGGTTCGGGCCTCCGCAGATAGATCGGACCCCTCGGTTGCGCACGCTCGGTGACAATGTTGAATTTACACGTTGATACAAATTTTAACACATGCGAGTTTCACACATACACATTGAACGTAGACAGTTAAATGATTTCTTACAGTTCGCGTTTTTACGAGGAACAATTTCGAAGTTCAAGTTTCGCGTTTGCTGTCAGGAGACAGATGTTCTACTTATTCCGATGAAAGTTGTTGGGAGACTGTTCTCTACGAGTGGTGATGGAACACTCTGACTTGATGATTTCCTTCTTCCAGGATGTAGGAAAAATTGGGATGCTGAGGTGGTGGGAGACTGGCCCCCTGGGAGAGTGCACATTTGGGGGTGCATTCGTTTGGATTGGTGGAAAATATGTATAAGTT
This sequence comes from Ophion costatus, assembly GCA_951751655.1. Classification (NCBI taxonomy): domain Eukaryota; kingdom Metazoa; phylum Arthropoda; class Insecta; order Hymenoptera; family Ichneumonidae; genus Ophion; species Ophion costatus. The sequence goes on along the minus strand of CATODD010000153.1, from coordinate 51,659 downwards.
GAAATGAGAGTGGGAGCAAGGAGTAGGTTGCGATAGCCACAACCGTCGCTCTATTTCCGGGAATTGGAGCTGCGCTTCTTTATCTGGAGCGCGGAAAAATATAGACAAAAAAGGGGCCTTGTCGGCGCCAAGAACGCACGCTCGAGATAGGGCTTGTTGACCGAGGCCCGCGAGTCCGCATGGGAAATATCAAAGCAGTTTTATGACCGCGGCAACTTCCTGGGTCGGAGAATTTTCTCCTAGCGAGTGTATATTTAAGGGAGCTTTCCAGTGTGAAATTTTCAAAAAATCGATTTTTTTTTTTGCTTTATCGAATAGTATACACTCTTCCGAATATTCCCTGAAATTTTCATGCCGAAATTCAGATTATTTCGGTTACTGTACAGCATTTCTTGGAAGAAGGCAACGGAGCGCTACAGCTGCCGCGTCGGCCGTCTGCCCGTGCGACCGTTATTTCTATTGTCTCGTTCCTACCTGCTCGTGTACCTTCCAACGTGAGTCCGGTTCGTCTTTCAGTTCGGTTTCGACATTCAAAATGGATAGATCTACGAAAGAGAAATGTGCGTGGCAGGATAGAAAAGGCTCGAGAAGCGGACATCCGCGAAATGAACGAAAAAGATCCACGGGTTTCAAGGGAACAAATCGACACGATATCGAAACGGATCTAACGTTTGCGAGCACTTCGGCAGCAAAAATCTTGAAAAAGAGTCCAGAGTTTGAAGTCCGAATCGATCAAACGTTTAGCTATGTGATTTTGGAGTTCTTTTTGGTTTTCGGCGCTCTTCAGGAACTGTTGAAGTGCAAAAAGTGTAATAGCGACGTGAAGTTTAAAAAAAAATCGATTCGCGGATTGGGCTTTAAAATTTGTGTTCAGTGTTCGTGTCCAGATCCGGCCGAGATAGATTCTTGTCCTTTGATAAAAAATGCTTATAAAATCAATCGTCGTTTCTGCTTTGTCATGCGATTGGTCGGCATCGGCATAAATGGCATTAGAAATTTTATCGCCTTGATGGATTTAACTGCAAACTTCAATAATAAAACCTATTATGGAATCGTGAAAATCCTGCAGATTGCAGCGAAATCAATATACGAGGCCGTCGTGAAAAAAGCAGGCACCGAAGAGAAGGAAAAAACTTTGGAAGCAGAAAATCGGGGCGATATTCTGACGGTGTCCGGTGATGGATCGTGGTCGAAACGCGGTTTCACGTCGCGCATGGGTATCGTGTCCGTGATTGGAAAATATACCAACAAAGTTTTGGATGTTGCTGTCAAATCAAGCTTCTGCAAGGCTTGTGCATTCTGGAAAGGACAAAAGGGAACACCCGAGTACGAGGCGTGGTTTGAGACGCATGAATCCGAATGCAACGTCAATCACGAAGGCAGCGCGGGAAAAATGGAAGTCGACGGTATAATCGAAATATTCAAGAGATCAGAAGAATTGCACAACGCGAAATACGGTTCCTATATAGGAGACGGCGATACAAAAACATTCAAGATGTTATTAGAAGCCAAGCCGTACGGTGACGATTTGACGGTAAAAAAAAAGGAATGCGTTTTGCACGTGAAAAAGCGAGTATATAAAAGGGGAAACGAAGCAAGAAAAAGGTTAGTTCAACTAAAAAAGGCCAAAAAGCAAATCGAAGACAAAGCAATGGAGAGTGAACCGAAAAAAAAGGATCTCGTTCGAGTACTCCGAAAACTAAAAAAAATCAAACAAAAAAAACTGCTGTTGAACCGAAAAGAGCGCAATTGACGTTAAAATTATTGACAAATCTCTCCGAATATTATGGCTTGGCAGTTCGTCGAAATTCCAATTCCGTGGAAAATATGAGGAAAGCCATATGGGCTACATTTCATCACAAAAGCTCAACTGATGAAAATCCTCAGCATGAGTATTGCCCTCCGGGAGAAGATTCGTGGTGCGAATGGCGCGAGGCCGAGGCCACAGGAGAGGAGTACACCCATCCACCAGCACTCGACGAAGACGTACAACAAGTTTTAAAGCCGATTTACGATGATCTAACAACGGAGGATCTCTTAGAACGATGTACGGGCGCGAACACTCAAAACAATAACGAGAGCTTCAATCACTGTGTATGGCAACTAGCCCCAAAGCACGTATTCTGCGGCAAGCAGATAGTAGAAATCGCTACGCAGTGTGCTGTGTGCACCTTCAATGAAGGTTACGACCCAATTTTAAAAATTTTGGAGACGATAGGATGCACGATAGGGCCGAGCGCCGCAGATTTCGCCGCTAAGTACAAGAATGCGCGCATCACCCAAGCAAACCGCCGGGCGTCCCTGGATAGCAAAGAGGCGAGGACAGCTCGTCGGACTGAACAATCCATTGAGCACGATCTTTTCGAAGAAGCAAAAGGGATATTGTATGGACCTGGCATCGCTGATTGACCGTAAGTAAACGATTTACCTAAAATTTCCTCACTTGAAACTTTGAACGCGTTTTTCTCGAAACAGCATTTTTCAAAACGGTGTCCAACTTGGAGGGCAGAGTTTTAAAGCTATCGAGTTGAATTTTTTACACAATATTCTTAACGTCATTGTTTATCGTGCTCTGGAAGCTTTTTTTTTTTTTTGACATCTTCCTATTTTTTTGTAAAAAAAACTGCCAAAAAATGCTAAAATCGATACTTTTTGTTCAAACCGGCGCCATTTTTGCAAAAAAAAAGCCTCCATAGCACGAAAGCCAATTGTATACCGATCAATAATCTTTTTGTGTTTTTTGTTTCCGATCAAAATTGTGACCCCCAACGTGGACACCACATCCAAGTGCATTTTCTGCAACAATTGTTTCATCATTTTTATAGATATTAATTAATAAATAAATCGATCTTTAAAAAATTGTTTTGTATTCTTCAATACACAATTAATATACAAAAAAAAACCAGACCGATTAGATTATTTTTTCTTAAAAAAAAAAAAATCGCGAAAAACAGCGATTTTTCGGGCTGTCACACTGGAAAGCTCCCTTAAAGGATTTTGACATTTTCCGCTCTTGTCTGATCGTCATAATTCGGTATCGTTGCGTCGTTATGTATTTACGTTGTTACGAATATCATCACGTATTTCTTGCGTGTCGCTTCACGTGTTCGTCATCCTTGTAACCCGAAGGTTTCCTTTGTGTATTTTTGGTCTTAAGGACACTCTGCGATGTACTCGGACTCTGTTCGGATTACAACGAGACTGTTCGAAATTTTCCCGCTTGTATATTTGTTCTCGATATCGTTAAGACCGCTACGCTTTCGCGTGGGAAGGTATGAGCAACGCTTAGTTATATTATTATGGATAGGCTACGTTTCCGCCGTGGTAGGCCTAACTCTAAAGAAAATATTCAGATCCGTCGAAAAATGAGAATTCCGCTATCGTGCGTATTAGGCTTAAAAAGACATTGTACGCATTTGGTCGCGACGTGACATGAGAACACCATACACTTTTCTCAGTGATCTGTTCGACTCATGGTTTCTTGTTGAGGTGCCGGGTCGAATATCGTTTCGTTTTGAAACCGGTCGGCTTCAGGTTTTATTTTATTTTCTTATTTTCTCATTTTATTTCTTAATTCTACTAAATATTTTCATCAGTGCATTGTCTGTCGTTTATATCTGGATGAATTGCGAGATGCGACAGATTTTCGGTATCACGCCTTCAACCACAAAGAATGAACTTGAAGCACAGAAGCTAGCAACGAGGTTCCCATAAAATATAACACTGCAGAATTGTGACCCTGTCGAGTATGAAGTAGCGATATGGCGATCTTATGTCGAGAAGGAGACAGGAAATAGCATTATGTCCGAATTTGTCAATGTAATTTGTGACGAGCTAATGTTTCGGAAAATCGATTATTCCCATTATGCCGATTTATATCGAAACATGCAACGCGCCACAAGATCAATATAGTCTTACAAATAATACCCTACGCTAGGTGAAAGGCTTTCTGTGCTTATTATCGGCGATGATGCCATTTATGAGCAGCGGGACGCGCACCGTGGACAGAATTGCCTCTTTGTTGCACAGCCGGCTATAACTTTAACGTGATAATATTTCCAATAAATAATAACGCCGTGATGCAGTACGGGTAGCAAGGGCTTGCACATGCGATCTCACTCTTTCGCTCTCCGTAAAGATATACACATACATATGTGTATGTTTATTCGTATTTATGTATATTCACAATGCATAATTTTAAGGCGTCATCTACACCGTCGTGCCTGTTAAATTGCATTCGGTTCGCCTTTTTATTCAGTGCCAGTAAAATCATATGTATTAGAATGTCGTAGCGGTGCTGATTGACGATGGTCCCACACCCTTTTCACATGACATATAGACATGTGTGTGTGTGTGTGTGTGTGTGTGTGTGTGTGGGTGTGGGTGTGTGTGTGCGTGTGCGTGTGCGTGCGCGTGCGTGCGTGTGTGCGTGCGTGCGTGTGTGTGTGTGTGTGTGTGTGTGTGTGTGTGTGTGTGTGTGTGTGTGTGTGTGTGTGTGTGTGTGTGCGCGCGCGCGCGTGCGTGCGTGCGTGTGTGTGTGTGCGTGTGTGTGTGTGTGTGTGTGTGTGTGTGTGTGTGTGTGTGTGTGTGTGTGTGTGTGTGTGTGTGTGTGTGTGTGTGTGTGTGTGTGTGTGTGTGTGTGTGTGTGTGTGTGTGTGTGTGTGTGTGTGTGTGTGTGTGTGTGTGTGTGTGTGTGTGTGTGTGTGTGTGTGTGTGTGTGCGCGCGCGCGTCTGTGCATCTGAGGACGGCTGGAGGAGGGTGGAAGAGTTGAACGTAGCTTTGCAATTTGCCACTGTAAAGCTAACGCACATTACGCGGGATTACGAATCGCGATGCGAGTAAGCTATATAGGATACACGACACCGATGGCGACGGCATGGCGTACAGAGCGATGTTACACTCGGTGTAGAATTCCAGTTCAAATATCCAATGGTACCGTTGAAAACTCACTAATTCAAAAGAATGAGCAAACGCGGAATCGAGTCTCTCGATATATTTTTCACATTCCCCTCTTCACAACTAATTTTCCGCTTCAGCTTTCGAACTTCTTTCAAGTCTCGTTATTTCCTTAATGTTTATACGTTTATACGTTTTACCAGCCTGCCGCGTATTATTCAGGATGGTAATAACCTTCTGCCCTTCGTAACTGTCTCTTCTCTGATCCGCCGTTATCGCTTATTCCGGAAGCACAAAAGCATAATGCAAGGCGCATAAGGCGTATAAACCGGCGTGTACAGCATATTTTTTTACCAAAATTGTATCCAATAATGAATCACAAATGAAAACAAACGAGTATGTATATATTCGTCGTTTTCTACCGAATATCTGAACAGAACAAAAATATATATGATCTCGTAACGAAACCCTTGGATGGATGAGACTAGAAATAACGGGAGATCGATTCTTCTCACAGTGTATTAGAGGAACTATTAAACGATCAAATGGTGAGTTATTGGTCTTCAAAGCAACACAATGGGTCAATTGAGGGAGGGGGGTTCGAGAAGCACTTGACCTTGGCAACGGATATAGCGTGAAAAGCAACAGATCTCAGTCGAGTGGGATTTATAACTCTGACGTTTTCACCGAACGGCAACACAGAAAGAAGAAAAATAAACTCACCGTTCACTTAAAGAAACAATATTTTCATTCAAATCACCTGCACTTTATTTTTATTCAAGCTGTTTTGAAAAAAAGTAGATATCATGCAGCTGATACAAGTTCGAAAAATAGCTCTTGCCTTGAACGGCAAAATTGTTGCCACTGATCACATACGTTTACCTCATTTGAGTACTGCAAAAACAGTTGGAACGTGTGGAAACGGTTGGCTGTGTAGTTTCGAAGGAAAGAAAAGCTCGAAAACACGATTTGCGTTACCGTGGGTAGCGTTTAACATTTATACATTTTAAATATAATACAGCTAAGAGACTGCATACTTGATCAGCGTTGTGTGGTCATATTTTTTTTGCAATCGTCCACATTTAAATTCCATTTACGCATTTTGCTTTCTCCCTCTCTACTTGCGGGTCCACCTGCATATTTCGGAATAGGAAGTGGTAAAACATTTTTGAAAATTCCATAACTCCAAGACTCCGACATTAATTACGTCTCTACAAATTTTCGTCTGGGCTGTAAGCTTTTCCGATATGGAAAGAGGAATAGAGCATTCCGGTGTTCTAATCACACTCGTCTTCATGGTTTCAGACGAAACTTTGCATTTTTATACCATAAAACGTAAGTTCCAATGGCTGCTTTTATTATTCCGGGAAAAGGCGCACGATACAAGGAAACGTAAGAACAAAAATCGTGCAGCCATGGCACTACGTATGGCAGACGGATGCATATCGTAATGCAGAAAATATTGGTAGTGAGTTGCATTCGGTCAGCCCGAGAACATTTCGTGCAGTGACGTCGATAACCGTAGCAAGCATCACATAGTAGCGCCAACTAGACGACTCGCCTTTAAATGTCCTGACGAAGAGTTATCACCCTGCAACCGTCGATAACAACAGTAGGTAACTCTCCCGAAGCTTTCTTGCAGCTGCCAGCTCGAAAAGTTCGCGCTACCTGGAAATTGGAGGACATGCATGCTTTCCACTTTTAAAGACAGAGTTCGATGTTTGCTGAACACTAGAATTTCATTTTTTCACTTTTCCGGTCAAGCTCAATTGCTGCACGTCGATTGCCGTCGTACCGACGTAAAACCGTGTGGGCTCCCTCGGTATAAGATTTTATAAATACTTCATTCGTTTTTCGTTGGCATTTACTTACATCGTAACGACGACTCGAAAATTCCTAAGATTATAATTCCCGTATGTTAATTTTGGTTTCCTCACAATATGCACGTACGTTTCGCGAATGGACATCACTTATTGACAAATGCGAATAACCATAATTGTAGTTTGAAGACAGCCCAGTTTAAACATTAACAAAATTTGAATGGGAGACAGTATGCCGTAGGCGAAAATATGCACACAAATTTTGCGTCGGACGCAAACTGCCGAATGCATAATAACGACGCGTCAAATCACTGA
>CATODD010000153.1:15000-44427 GCA_951751655.1 Ophion costatus | reverse complement strand
CGTTCCAATGCTCACAAGGCGATTCCTCAGGGCCCAAATAGAAAATTGCGACTTCATTAATTATTTATATTTTTGTACAAATTATTTTATGTACTGCGCTTCGGGCGGGACGGAGCTAAAGGAACCATCGTTGGACAGCGAGGGAGCTACCGTTTCGCCGACGACATCGCATCGAGGATAACGGAGGAATCGGCAGAGATTTTCCCGCACGACTCAAAACTGTCTTCGAGTGGCCCTCCCCTATTCTAACACGTGTCGTTAGTGGATGATGATCCAGCCCATCCAACGAGGAAAAAGAACCTCGTTTTGCCAGCGTCGCTGCCTCAAGATGCAGCTCAAGAATTAATTGGAACGGCTGAGCAACATTATCATCGAAGGTTTTCTAAGCGGGGATTGAGTACCGCGAAGAGATCGTTCGTCCATTATCACAAGTCCCGTAGCGCTACTGCATTGCGAGTGATCAGTCTGGAAACCGTCAAATGCCGTAAAAGGCCGAACGTTCGCGAATTTTGGGAAATCATCGCGATTAGGTAGGGGTGCCGCTAACGAGAGCAGGAGAGACACCTTGCTCGCGGCACTTTCCGTTGAGAGTTGGAGCGAGCTGGATCGTGGATCGATATCCCGGATACCGCGCGGAGAAAATTTCGAGCCGAACACCCGACTCATCAGAAGGGAAGATTCCGAACCATCGGTGAGCTCTTTCGTCCGAGGGACTAATTCGAGTGGTTCGCGTATTTTTGTTTGTTGTAAATTTTGTGGTATTAAATAATTATTCGTCGCGTTCACATTCCCGACGCGGGAATAAAATTGTGTTGGCGCGTGCCCCGGTTTCGGCGGTTCCTGCGGAGTCGCGGCCGTTTCTTTGAGGTCGGTGAATTTAAGAATTGGATTGTGTAAAAGCCGCGATACGTGCACGCCATTCCCTTGCCCGTTAGTAAGTCGGTAGCCGTGACAATCTTTTCAAAAGTAATAAATTAGATATTAGGGTCGGGAATACGCCTTGGGACTTAAGCCCACGGGAAGTCGCCGTTCGTTGCCGTCGTACGCGGGATATGTTTACGTGAGGGCGATTGTGATATCGCCGGGGAGAAAGTCGCATTGGATTTTGGTACTTGAGTTTTTGGAACGATTTTCTTTCCCCGGGATTGGTTCTTATTAAAGTTCGCGATCGTAAGCATTCCCGTGACGCGTCGATGTGTGTGTGTGAGTGTACGCGTGTATGCGAGAGAGAGCGAAATCCCGATTATATTAAAATTGTCGGAACTGATTTATGTTAAAATTCATTGCATTCTGGGACGAGAGGTTTCCTCCGAGCGCTTCGGTTTTCCCTCTCTTAAAATATCATTATTATTAAAATAAAATAAGATTCCTTGGTTCCCGGATATATTGTTTCGTAAAATTTATTTTCCGTGATTTCTAAATACTGACGTTGGTTCGACCCGGCCCCTCTCCGGCATTGGAAAGCTGCAGCTAGCCGTCAGCTAATCGACCTTGTCGAATTTTCTCTGGCGTGAAGCTGCAGCTAGCCGTCAGCTAATCGACCTTGTCGAATTTTCTCTGGCGTGTTACGCGCCTGGCGCCCATCCCGCAAGGGAAAAATAAAAGGAGAAAATTATCGCGACGTTTAAGGATCCGAGGTTGAGGGTACTTATGTGGGGAAATTTGGTATAGAAATTTCCGCTACAGACTAAATAGCTGGTGCTATAAGGGCGCATGGTTATTCGAATAAGGGACACTATAGTGTCTCAAGCTCGGATTCGAGGAGGTGGGAGAACAGTCGATTTCTGAAAATGGAGATAGAAGTGGATGTGGTAATAGTGCTCGGAAGGGAATGCCAGAAATACGCTGCGGAAAGACGAAAAGAGTTATGGAAGGACGAGGTACGGTGGATTGGTATGTGGAAAATAGGGGAGGTGGCGGACGACGACTGTGGCCGTTGAGAGCGCCGAAGCGATGCGTCGAGGAAAGGTAGGAGTTCGGCGAGATAGTCGGGGGAGTCGAGGAATAAGATTCGATAGACGGTGATCCCAAGGAAATACAGGCGACGATTTTTGACAGAGAGCCATCGCAAACGGTGTCGAAAAGGGGTTATACGTTCGTCCCGCCTTAGATTGAAGACGAAGCGAACACAGCAGTTTAAAAGTCGTTGAAGTTTAGTATTGAGTTCTGCTGTCACATCGTGAAAAACCTGGTTTTTCACGATGTGACAGCAGAACTCAATACTAAACTTCAACGAAACAGTAATCTAAGTGGGGGAAGATGAGTGTACTGATTAATTTTGTTCTCAGTTCAACTGAGAGAGAGTTTTTGTGGAATTTTAGCTTGTGAAGAGAGCAGTGAATTTTCTGGGAAACCAGAGAGACGTGTTTCCGCCAAGAGAGGTTCGATGTTAAACAGACTCCAAGATTCGTCGCGTCGACTACATAGGGCAAAACGATGTTATTTGATAGAATAGGGGGACAGGTATTTAGGTCTAGGCTCTGTACATAGGCGTTACTACCGATAATCAAGGCTTTAGATTTCCCGGTATTCAGACTTAAGCCGTTTGAGCGGGCATAGTTTGAGATCACGTCTACATCATGTGTGATCTTAGCAATCGCAGTGTTGAGATCCGAGGGGCGACAATGCAGGTAAATTTGCGTATCATCCGCGAAAATCATCCTGTCTGAGTATCTCAGGTTGGTACCCATATCATTGATGTAAAGTAAGAAAAGGAGGGGCCCCAAGACCGAGCCTTGGGGCACGCCTCTAGTAGTAGGTAACCAACTAGAAATGTTTCCAAGCCCGTCCACCACAGCCTGAGAACGACCGACCAAGTAAGAAAAGAACCAAGTTAGTGACTGGTCTGTGAAGCCTAGAGCCTTAAGTTTCATTAGTAGAGGTAAATGAGGAACTGTATCGAAGGCTTTGCTGAAGTCAAAAAGCGAGAGATTGCTTGAGAGCGAGAGATTGAGAGCGAGAGAGAGATTGAGAGATAGAGAGACATTGAGAGAGAGAGATTGAGAGCGAGAGAGATTGAGAGAGAGAGATCTTGAGAGAGAGAGACTGAGAGAGAGAGAGCGAGATTGAGAGAGAGAGATTGAGAGAGAGAGAGATTGAGAGAGAGAGATTGAGAGAGAGAGAGAGATCGAGAGAGATTGATTGATTGATTGATTGATTGATTGACTGCTTGATTGATTTATCGATTGATTGATTGATTGATTGATTGATTGACTGCTTGATTGATTGATCGATTGATTCATTGATTGATTGGATTGATTGGATTGATTGGATTGATTGATTGGATTGATCGATTGATTGATTGATTATTTGATTGATTGATTGATTGATTGATCGATTGATTCATTGATTGATCGATCGATTGATCGATCGATTGATCGACTGACTGACTGACTGACTGACTGACTGACTGAATGACTGAATGACTGAATGACTGAATGACTGAATGACTGAATGACTGAATGACTGAATGACTGAATGACTGAATGACTGAATGACTGAATGACTGAATGACTGAATGACTGAATGACTGAATGACTGAATGACTGAATGACTGAATGACTGAATGACTGAATGACTGAATGACTGAACGACTGAACGACTGAACGACTGAACGACTGAATGACTGAATGACTGAATGACTGAATGACTGAATGACTGAATGACTGAATGACTGAATGACTGAATGACTGAATGACTGAATGACTGAATGACTGAATGACTGAATGACTGAATGACTGAATGACTGAATGACTGAATGACTGAATGACTGAATGACTGAATGACTGAATGACTGAATGACTGAATGACTGAATGACTGAATGACTGAATGACTGAATGACTGAATGACTGAATGACTGAATGACTGAATGACTGAATGACTGAATGACTGAATGACTGAATGACTGAATGACTGAATGACTGAATGACTGAATGACTGAATGACTGAATGACTGAATGACTGAATGACTGAATGACTGAATGACTGAATGACTGAATGACTGAATGACTGAATGACTGAATGACTGAATGACTGAATGACTGAATGACTGAATGACTGAATGACTGAATGACTGAATGACTGAATGACTGAATGACTGAATGACTGAATGACTGAATGACTGAATGACTGAATGACTGAATGACTGAATGACTGAATGACTGAATGACTAAATGACTGAATGACTGAATGACTGAATGACTGAATGACTGAATGACTGAATGACTGAATGACTGAATGACTGAATGACTGAATGACTGAATGACTGAATGACTGAATGACTGAATGACTGAATGACTGAATGACTGAATGACTGAATGACTGAATGACTGAATGACTGAATGACTGAATGACTGAATGACTGAATGACTGAATGACTGAATGACTGAATGACTGAATGACTGAATGACTGAATGACTGAATGACTGAATGACTGAATGACTGAATGACTGAATGACTGAATGACTGAATGACTGAATGACTGAATGACTGAATGACTGAATGACTGAATGACTGAATGACTGAATGACTGACTGACTGACTGAATGACTGACTGACTGAATGACTGAATGACTGAATGACTGAATGACTGAATGACTGAATGACTTAATGACTGAATGACTGAATGACTGAATGACTGAATGACTGAATGACTGAATGACTGAATTACTGAATTACTGAATGACTGAATTACTGAATTACTGAATTACTGAATGACTGAATTACTGAATTACTGAATTACTGAATTACTGAATTACTGAATTACTGAATTACTGAATGACTGAATTACTGAATTACTGAATTACTGAATTACTGAATTACTGAATTACTGAATTACTGAATTACTGAATTACTGAATGACTGAATTACTGAATTACTGAATTACTGAATTACTGAATTACTGAATTACTGAATGACTGAATTACTGAATGACTGAATTACTGAATTACTGAATTACTGAATTACTGAATTACTGAATGACTGAATGACTGAATGAATGAATGGCTGAATGACTGAATGACTGAATGACTGAATGACTGAATGACTGAATGACTGAATGACTGAATGACTGAATGACTGAATGACTGAATGACTGAATGACTGAATGACTGAATGACTGAATGACTGAATGACTGAATGACTGAATGACTGAATGACTGAATGACTGAATGACTGAATGACTGAATGACTGAATGACTGAATGACTGAATGACTGAATGACTGAATGACTGAATGACTGAATGACTGAATGACAGAATGACTGAATGACTGAATGACTGAATGACTGAATGACTGAATGACTGAATGACTGAATGACTGAATGACTGAATGACTGAATGACTGAATGACTGAATGACTGAATTACTGAACTACTGAATTACTGAATTACTGAATGACTGAATGACTGAATGACAATTACTGAATTACTGAATGACTGAATTACTGAATTACTGAATGCTTGAATGACTGAATGACTGAATTACTGAATGACTGAATGACTGAATGACTGAATGACTGAATGACTGAATGACTGAATGACTGAATGACTGAATGACTGAATTACTGAATGACTGAATGACTGAATGACTGAATGACTGAATTACTGAATTACTGAATGACTGAATTACTGAATGACTGAATTACTGAATGACTGAATGACTGAATTACTGAATGACTGAATTACTGAATGACTGAATGACTGAATTACTGAATGACTGAATGACTGAATGACTGAATGACTGAATTACTGAATTACTGAATGACTGAATGACTGAATGACTGAATTACTGAATGACTGAATTACTGAATGACTGAATGACTGAATTACTGAATGACTGAATTACTGAATTACTGAATGACTGAATTACTGAATTACTGAATAACTGAATTACTGAATTACTGAATGACTGAATGACTGAATTACTGAATTACTGAATTACTGAATTACTGAATTACTGAATTACTGAATTACTGAATTACTGAATTACTGAATTACTGAATTACTGAATTACTGAATTACTGAATGACTGAATGACTGAATGACTGAATGACTGAATGACTGAATGACTGAATGACTGAATGACTGAATGACTGAATGACTGAATGACTGAATTACTGAATGACTGAATTACTGAATGACTGAATTACTGAATTACTGAATGACTGAATGACTGAATTACTGAATGACTGAATTACTGAATGACTGAATTACTGAATGACTGAATTACTGAATGACTGAATTACTGAATTACTGAATGACTGAATGACTGAATGACTGAATGAATGAATGGCTGAATTACTGAATGACTGAATGACTGAATGACTGAATTACTGAATTACTGAATGACTGAATGACTGAATTACTGAATTACTGAATTACTGAATGACTGAATGACTGAATGACTGAATGACTGAATTACTGAATTACTGAATTACTGAATGACTGAATGACTGAATTACTGAATTACTGAATTACTGAATGACTGAATTACTGAATTACTGAATTACTGAATGACTGAATGACTGAATGACTGAATTACTGAATGACTGAATGACTGAATGACTGAATGACTGAATGACTGAATGACTGAATTACTGAACTACTGAATTACTGAATTACTGAATGACTGAATGACTGAATGACTGAATGACTGAATGACTGAATTACTGAATGACTGAATTACTGAATTACTGAATTACTGAATGACTGAATGACTGAATGACTGAATTACTGAATGACTGAATGACTGAATGACTGAATGACTGAATGACTGAATGACTGAATGACTGAATGACTGAATGACTGAATGACTGAATGACTGAATGACTGAATTACTGAATGACTGAATTACTGAATGACTGAATTACTGAATGACTGAATGACTGAATGACTGAATGACTGAATGACTGAATTACTGAATGACTGAATGACTGAATTACTGAATTACTGAATTACTGAATGACTGAATTACTGAATGACTGAATGACTGAATTACTGAATAACTGAATTACTGAATGACTGAATTACTGAATTACTGAATAACTGAATAACTGAATTACTGAATGACTGAATGACTGAATTACTGAATGACTGAATTACTGAATGACTGAATTACTGAATTACTGAATGACTGAATGACTGAATTACTGAATTACTGAATTACTGAATTACTGAATTACTGAATTACTGAATGACTGAATGACTGAATGACTGAATGACTGAATGACTGAATGACTGAATTACTGAATGACTGAATGACTGAATGACTGAATTACTGAATGACTGAATTACTGAATTACTGAATGACTGAATGACTGAATTACTGAATTACTGAATTACTGAATTACTGAATGACTGAATTACTGAATGACTGAATTACTGAATTACTGAATGACTGAATGACTGAATGACTGAATTACTGAATGACTGAATGACTGAATGACTGAATGACTGAATTACTGAATTACTGAATGACTGAATGACTGAATGACTGAATTACTGAATGACTGAATGACTGAATGACTGAATGACTGAATGACTGAATAACTGAATGACCGAATTACTAAATGACCGAATGACCGAATGACCGAATGACCGAATGACCGAATGACCGAATGACCGAATGACCGACCGACCGAATGACCGACCGACCGAATGACCGACCGACCGACCGACCGACCGACCGAATGACCGACCGACCGACCGACCGACCGAATGACCGACCGACCGACCGACCGACCGAATGACCGACCGACCGACCGAATGACCGACCGACCGACCGAATGACCGACCGACCGACCGAATGACCGACCGACCGACCGAATGACCGACCGACCGACCGAATGACCGACCGACCGACCGAATGACCGACCGACCGACCGAATGACCGACCGACCGACCGAATGACCGACCGACCGACCGAATGACCGACCGACCGACCGAATGACCGACCGACCGACCGAATGACCGACCGACCGACCGAATGACCGACCGACCGACCGAATGACCGACCGACCGACCGAATGACCGACCGACCGACCGAATGACCGACCGACCGACCGAATGACCGACCGACCGACCGAATGACCGACCGACCGACCGAATGACCGACCGACCGACCGAATGACCGACCGACCGACCGAATGACCGACCGACCGACCGAATGACCGACCGACCGACCGAATGACCGACCGACCGACCGAATGACCGACCGACCGACCGAATGACCGACCGACCGACCGAATGACCGACCGACCGACCGAATGACCGACCGACCGACCGAATGACCGACCGACCGACCGAATGACCGACCGACCGACCGAATGACCGACCGACCGACCGAATGACCGACCGACCGACCGAATGACCGACCGACCGACCGAATGACCGACCGACCGACCGAATGACCGACCGACCGACCGAATGACCGACCGACCGACCGAATGACCGACCGACCGACCGAATGACCGACCGACCGACCGAATGACCGACCGACCGACCGAATGACCGACCGACCGACCGAATGACCGACCGACCGACCGAATGACCGACCGACCGACCGAATGACCGACCGACCGACCGAATGACCGACCGACCGACCGAATGACCGACCGACCGACCGAATGACCGACCGACCGACCGAATGACCGACCGACCGACCGAATGACCGACCGACCGACCGAATGACCGACCGACCGACCGAATGACCGACCGACCGACCGACCGACCGACCGACCGACCGACCGACCGACCGACCGACCGACCGACCGACCGACCGACCGACCGACCGACCGACCGACCGACCGACCGACCGACCGACCGACCGACCGACCGACCGACCGAATGACCGATTGATTGATTGATTGATTGATTGAAGGTTTATTATGCCTTGGTTAGACCTTTAGGCAATGGTGTACACTTATTGAAATTTTAGATGTTGTGCAGAAGAAGGAATTATAAAAGGTAGAGTATGTTGTAACATCAACAATAATATAAAATAATATAAAATAAAAATCAAAGTTATTTGCGCATATACGGTAGGTAATCTCGGATAATAATAAGGAGTATTCACCTACAAATCTTTAAAATAATAACTTAAAATATCTTAAAATAACTTAGGAATAAAAATTGAGTTTGCGAGTCGCAAGCATCTAAGGCGAGGCATACAATATGAAGCATAGCTAAACTAGTAGGACTAAGCAGCGCACCCAGATGTAATTATATATATTAACATGAAGAGTAGATTAGATAACATAGGAGCGAAGAATATTTATATGAGCTTAAAATAAATTAAAATTAAAATTGAATACCATAAAATTAAAATAAAATTAAATCAATGCAAAATAAACGCAAGAGCGTACACAGACTGCAGCCCGATAACTATGACTAAAACTAGAAGCTAAGCGTATCCTGCTCGAAGAGATACGCAAACAATCTAGATTTGAAAATTTGAAGGTTAGGTGATGGTCGAATTTTAATTGGTATAGAGTGCCAAAAATACATTGATGAAACCACAAAAGAGTTTCTAAGGATTGACGTACGATGGTGCGGTATATGGAAGGTGTTTATGGCGGTGCGCCGAGCGGAATACAGCGAGGGCCTGTATATTTCCACCAAATACGCTGGAGCATTATTGCTTATAACGTTAAAGGCATGATGCCCATAAAATAGAATCTACACACTCTGACCGACTGCCAGCCTAGTTGTCTTCGATACGGAGTGATGTGCTCGTCCTTGCGCAAGTCGAAAATGTATCTAATGGTGGAATTTGTCAGCTTCTGTAATTTATGGTTGAGCTCAGCAGTTAGATCATTACACGGAGAGAATTAAAAAGTAATTTTTGTGGTGAATTTCACGGTAAAAATTACCGCGATATATTTCAATGTGGTGACAAGTGAGAAAAACATAATAATTCGTATGCGTCAAGTTTTTTTTAACTCACGTTACAGAAAATTTCAAATACGTAGTTCAAATTTTACTATACAAGAAGGATAAAAATTGGAGACAGTAAAATTTAGCATGAATGTTCGAAAATTTACCTACTGTCGGTTAAAAATTACCAACCGCGCCATACGTTATTTTTACGGTGCTGCACAGTAAAATTTACCTGCGTCAACCTCGGAAGAAAAATTCCCTATAAGTGAGTCAGAGATGTGTGCGGCCGTGTAGATGACAAGATAGGCTTTGAGGATTCGGCTTCGATCCGGCCAGTGAAGGTTATTCCAAAGTCAATAGTGGAATTAGAAGATGTTTACGTTTCGGCCCTCTGGTTCGGGTCCTCTTCAGAAATTTTATTTTTCTGTATACACATTTCTGTATGCACATTTTGTCATAATAATATTTGTTTTGTCATAATAATGTAAAATATTATTATGACAAAATGTGTATCATATTATATACAGAAAAATAAAATTTCTGAAGAGGACCCGAACCAGAGGGCCGAAACATAAACATCTTCTAATTCCACTGTTGACTTTGGAATAACCTTCACTGGCCGGATCGAAGCCGAATCCTCAAAAACAATTCCCTATAAGGCTGGTAAAATTTAAATTCTTCGATTGAAGAAATCCTTAGTAAAATGTATTTTTTCTTCAAAAACTGGTGCTATAATAATCATAATAATAACCGAAATAACAATAACCATAATAATAATAATGAATATTATTTACTATTGAAAAATTGGTACAAATTAATGCTGTTTGTTTTTTGTTGGGAACATTTTTTTATTCCATATAAATTGGTATAGTCAACAAACGGATAAGGAGACAAATTTAATCATTAGAATTTATTTTTCGTTTAATACTAACATTTATTTATAATACATTTTGTACCATCGTAGGCTCGAGTGATGTGACTAATTTGCGCACATATTACTTCGTCATCATTTAACACGATCGCTACGTATCACTTTCTCGCAGCGAGACACTGCATGCGACTGAGGATTCAGGCTAAACTGAACCGGCGATGTACGCAGTTTAGACGAAATTTTTTTGGGAAGTGTCACGTCGCGACCAAATGCGTACAATGTCTTTTTAAGCCTAATACGCACGATAGCGGAATTCTCATTTTTCGACGGATCTGAATATTTTCTTTAGAGTTAGGCCTACCACGGCGGAAACGTAGCCTATCCATAATAATATAACTAAGCGTTTCTCGTACCTTCCCACGCGAAAGCGTAGCGATCTTAACGATATCAAGAACAAATATATAAGCGGGAAAATTTCGAACAGTCTCGTTGTAACCCGAACAGAGTCCGAGTGTCCTTAAGACCAAAAATACACAAAGGAAACCTTCGGGTTACAAGGATGACGAACACGTGAAGCGACACGCAAGAAATGCGTGATGATATTCATAAAGACGTGAATATATAACGACGCAACGATACCGAATGCTCACGATCATCCAAGAGCGGAAAAATGTCCAAATCCTTAAAAAATATACACTCGCTAGGAGAAAATCCTCCGACCCAGGAAGTTGCTGCAGTCATAAAACTGCGTTGATATTTCCCATGCGGACTCGCGGGCCTCGGTCAACAAGCCCTATCTCGAGCGTGCGTTCTTGGCGCCGACAAGGCCCCTTTTTCGTCTATATTTTTCCGCGCTCCAGATAAAGAAGCGCTGCTCCAATTCTCGGAAATAGAGCGACGGTTGTGGCTATCGCAACCTACTCCTTGCTCCCACTCTCATTCCAACTTATACATATTTTCCACCAATCCAAAAGAATGCACCCCCAAATGTGCACCCTCCCAGGGGGCCAGTCTCCCACCACCTCAGCATCCCAATTTTTCCTACAGCCTAGAAGAAGAAAATGACCAAGTCAGTCTTCCGGCAACCACGATCACACAAACTTCTTTTTATCGAGTCTCAATCCGAGACTCCAGTCAGAATCCAGCGAGCTCATATCTAGAGTTCCTTAACCGATATCCATCGCGTTGAATATTCATTTCCTTTCTTGTAAAGCGTACGTTGTCTTGCAACTCGAGTTTATACAAATCTTGTACTTCGAAAGTTCTCTAACAGTTACGCGATAATCTTAAGAATTTAACATTTGTATTACGCGCAATATTTCATTGAATTTTCCATTCTCGAACCGCGAAATCCACGAACACTAGAATCTGTGTCACCGAACATTTGCTGTATCCGACACACACACACCCACACCATCTGCGAGCGTTCGGGCCATCGACGAAGGGCCCTTAGTTTTACAACCGTACCTGACACCCAAGCGACTGGGTCAACGCCGAGACGCATCAATGTAAGCGAACACATTTTCACCCTTTCGTCTTCAATTTGTATCTTTAAAATAATAGGATCAACCCATACGGCTGATTCTAATAAATTACGAGTCAATCGAACACAAGTGTCACAACCGTTATTTTCAACGATTAGATCATCCACGAAATTCTTTAAAATTATCCTTTCCACCAGCACGTCCCCTTTTTAACCCTCATCCCGTGCTATTGCGCTAGGCGTAGGCAAGAAAGAGGGATACCACACATATATATATATGCCCACGTCCCCTCAGGACGTGACATATAATTTTTGGGGGCTCGTCCGGGATTATTTAAAAAGGGAATGTGCCTTTGCATATTAATCTCATGGATAAGGAATCAACTTGCGAGACACTAGATCTAAATATAACTGAGGACTTGTCGTATACAGAACCAAACGAATCAGTTGAGACCGGTAGTTCAGGTTATGCTCTGAGGGGATCAAACCTTCCACTATTTCCTGGTCTTGTACCTCCCAGTAGATCTTCAAAACGACCAGATTTACCCCGAAAAGGCGGAGCCATGAACCCAGAAACCGCAACTTTGAGTATAAACGACTTGATGTTGATAAAAGACGTTGTTAAGATAATCCCAGAGTTCGATGGGAAAAATGTTCCGTTTTCGGATTTCGCCGCCGGGTGTGAGGACGCAAGGGAAGTGGTTTCCCCTGCGGCCGAAAAGTACCTGGTGAAGATGATCCGGAATAGATTGTTAAACCCCGCTAGAGAAATGATCCACGCGTCAAAATTCGAGAAAGTACAGGACCTATTAGGATATCTTAAGAAGCTTTATGCACCCAACAAAACTGAAATGCAACTAGTCGGAGAACTCAGTACTATTTGCCAAAAGAAGAACGAAACTGTAGCTGAATTTTCTATGCGAATTAAAAGGAAAGGAAAAGAGATACTTGATACAGAAAGACCATCAGATAACAGGCTAGAAAACGAGTATTTCAAGAAAAGAATGGACGATTATTTCCTCTCGTGTTTCAAGCGTGGATTAAGGGAGGAGATCGAACAGCGACTCCCCCATTGCGATAACATTTCCATTGCTATCGATCATGCAGTTGAAATTGAACGCGATCTTGAAGCACGACGGGAACTACAGTCGGCCTCGAACAAATTAGAAAACTTCCCTCCCCTCAAATCGGTTAAAATCTGTAATATCTGTAAAAAGGATAACCACACGTCGGAAAATTGTCGTTTCTCGTTGCTCACTTGCCAATTATGCAAAAACCAGGGCCATAGCGCCGACCAATGCAAAAAGAAACAGGACGAATGGGAGGTATTGACCTGCCAGGTGTGCAAAGGTGCCGGGCACAGCGCGGATAAATGCCATTTAGGACAACGGTCCCCTATAGTATCCTGTCAACTGTGCAAGATCTCGGGCCACATGGCCCCTGATTGCCCTACTCGTAATAAATCTCTTAACCCTTCAGAGGACCGTCCGCGTTTTGAAAGCGTTCCCGAGTGCCAGTATTGCCACAATCGTGGGCATACCGCAGACAATTGCCCCAAGTTAAAAATAAACAGCGCTCCAAGCATTGAGTGCCAGTTTTGTCATAACCGCGGACATACCGCTGACAACTGTTTCAAACTAAGGAACAGCGCAGCTCCGAGTCCCGATCAACTTACATGCCGTTATTGCAAACGAGAAGGGCACTCCTTAGCAAACTGTCGGACTCTCGAATATAACAATAAATTGCGAAGCCAGCCGGGAAACGGGTTGAACACCACTCGGACGGACGCACCGAGTGGCCCGTCCCCGACAGAGCGTCCGGTTCACGCGATAGCTTTAGGCCAGCCGAACGGCGGTACCCAACTTATACAATAGAAGCAGAAAAATTCGTCACGCTACCCTCGGTGTGTATCGGAGCACTACCAGAAACAGGGAAAATTTCAATGCTATTAGATAGTGGTGCCGTTCCAAATTTGATCAAAAAGAAATGTACAAAAGGTTTCACCGGAATTGATGAAAATGATATCATAAGATTAAACGGAATATCTGCACTACCAGTCTTCGCGCTAGGTAGTGTGTGGTTCCGCGTATTAGGTTTCGCAACGCTCTTTCACATCATACCAGACGATGTGCCACTTCCTTATCCAGGGTTGTTGGGATCCAGATACTTCTTTGAAACGAAATCCAAAATTAATTACGAGATAGAATGTTTCGAGTGTGGAAATAATCTATGGCCTTTTGAAAAACCAAACGAACGCGTTGAGGAAATCGAAATTCCCGCACGTTCGGAAACCTCCTTCCATGTGAAAGTGGTGGATAGCACGATGAAAGAGGGATATATCGCCCCTTTCATAGCCCCTGAAGGTGTCTATGCCGGCGACTGCCTGGTGACAACCATCAACGGGAAGGCTCATTTGAAGGTTTATAATACCACTAGTGACGCCGTAAGGTTAATCGTGCCGGTCGTAAGACTGCAGGCTTTCGATACGGTCGAAACCTTGTCAGCAGACGAGATTGAATCATATTCTTCGAAAATTTCAAATCCTTTCAATTCTTCTATTCCCAGCGTAGATCGCATGACGACTACGTTGTTCCAGGGTCCTTCCGCGGCCCGAAAAAAACGCTCGACCAGCCGAGTCGAGATCAATCCTTTCAATTCTTCTATTCCCAGCGTAGATCGCATGACGACTACGTTGTTCCAGGGTCCTTCCGCGGCCCGTAAAAAACGCTCGACCAGCCGAGTCGAGATAAATCCTTTCAATTCTTCTATTCCCAGCGTAGATCGCATGACGACTACGTTGTTCCAGGGTCCTTCCGCGGCCCGTAAAAAACCCTCGACCAGCCGAGTCGAGATAAATCCTTTCAATTCTTCTATTCCCAGCGTAGATTGCATGACGACTACGTTGTTCCAGGGTCCTTCCGCGGCCCGTAAAAAACGCTCGACCAGCCGAGTCGAGATAAATCCTTTCAATTCTTCTATTTCCAGCGTAGATCGCATGACGACTACGTTGTTCCAGGGTCCTTCCGCGGCCCGTAAAATAACCTCGACCAGCCGAGTCGAGATAAAACCTTGCCATCGCTATAACGAAAACGATGAGCAAGGAAAAACAAAACAAACCTCCAGTAGTGAGGAAAAAACTAAACCAAAAACATATAAAAAACGAAACAAGAATTCAATTAGAAAGGAAGATGAAATTGTCGAATCAAACAAAGGTAAAAATGTAAATTCAATCTCCACCTATCAGACAGCATCGGATAAAATAAAAGACAACTCGGAGCGTTCCCAAGTAATAAAATCTCTCCTACGTTTAGAGCACCTCGCGCAAGACGGATTAGAACATGTCGAAAAAATCATTGAAAAATATTCAGATAGGTTCCACATAAAGGGTGAGCCTCTCGAAGCAACACATGTTCTCCGACACAAGATGCCCACGGTCGACGACCTACCGATCAACACGAAACAGTATAGGTTTCCCCAGGCGCTCAAAGGCGAAGTCCAGCGACAAGTGGACGAGCTATTAGGGACGAGGGTAATAGACCATTCAGAGTCTCCTAACAACAGCCCTGTTTGGATAGTACCGAAAAAACCGGACTCCAGCGGAAACAAACGCTGGCGAATGGTAATCGATTTCCGCGCATTGAATGAAAAAACTATTGGCGATTCCTACCCATTGCCAAATATCACAGACATCCTCGATCAACTAGGGAACGCAAATTATTTCTCAGTATTCGATCTCGCTTCCGGGTTCCATCAAATCGAAATGAACCCCGAAGACAAACCAAAAACCGCGTTTTCGACCCCACACGGTCATTACGAATTCGCGAGAATGCCTTTTGGGCTTAAAAATGCCCCGGCAACATTCCAGCGCTTAATGGACATTGTACTCAGCGGACTCCAAGGGGTATCGCTTTTCGTGTATTTGGATGATATCGTGATTTACGCCAAAGATTTGGACGAACACGAAAGGAAAATTCGCGAATTAATGGAACGTCTGCGTAAAGCAAATCTCAAATTACAACCAGACAAATGCGAATTCCTCAGGCCAGAGGTCAACTACCTCGGCCACATAATCGGAAAAGACGGCCTGAGACCAGATCCTAACAAGCTATTGGCCGTAAAAGATTTTCCAGTCCCCAAAAACGTCAAAAACATACGCCAATTCCTAGGCCTAACCGGTTATTACCGTCGATTTATCAAAGACTTCTCAAAAATTGCAAAACCTTTAACTCATCTTCTAGAAGAAAAAGTCGATTTTGAATGGAAAGACGAGACCCAGAAAGCTTTCGACATACTCAAGGGCAAATTGTGCGAAGCCCCAATCCTCCAATACCCGGATTTTGAAAAACCATTTATCATAACGACAGATGCTTCGGGCTACGCCTTAGGCGGAGTCCTCTCACAGGGAGAAATAGGAAAGGATAAACCCATTGCCTACACATCCTGTGTACTACGTGGCGCAGCTCTTCGTTACGACACGTATGAAAAAGAAGCAATGGCGATTATTCACAGCGTGAAAGCTTTCCGTCCCTACATTTATGGTAGAAAGTTTACTCTCGTCACCGATCACAAACCCTTGGTTTGGTTTAAAACCGCCAAAGACGCAAACACACGCGTTCTAAAATGGCGACTCAAGCTCTCTGAGTACGACTACGACGTCGTTTATAAACCTGGAACGTTAAACGTAAATGCCGACGCTTTGTCGCGTAACCCAGTTGAGCAATCGGAAGAGGTTAAAACCATTCCCCACTACGATCGGAAACAAAACGAAATGTCGGCAGATGCATGGCGAAAGGCGGTACACGAAATACTCGAAATTTCCGACAGCGACGAAAATCCCACAAGATTTACCACTCAGGTAGAAATCCACCCGCCGCCGCGATCAAATGAAATAAACGTCATCACTCGCTCTCGAGCGAAGAACGACGAACCCACCATCCCAGATGGAGACAATCGGCAAGTGGAAGGCACACTTGTCGAGGAAACATCAACAAGGGTCAGCGTGCCTACGCCCGAAGCCACAGATCCACGCCCTAAGACCCACTACCCTCCACGCCGAGCTCGAAAAGCCATAAACTACGAGGAGAGTAGTAGCGAGGAAACGGAGGCCGAAATAATAAGTCCCGCACGTGTTAGGCGACCCACTAAGGGCATCAACCCCAAAACAGCTGAGGTCCCCGACCGGCGCCAAGCACCTCCTGCCATTTATTCCGGAAACTCCTCCATTCCTAACTCCGATGATCCAACAGATTCAGACTCCAGTTCGATTGACTCAAAACTTTCCGACGAAAATCCTCCAGTCAAAGAAATTAAGAGGCCAGAATTAAAAATTGCTAATTGCGTCAGTACGAAGGAACAGTTCCAATTTCGGAACGACAATCTAGTCTATTTCATAGACTCAACAGGGAAACCTTGTGACCGTGGAGGACAAAAACTATTAGAATCCAATAAGTTCCCCATCTGGAAGGATCTGTCGTTAGGCCGAGCCTACAGCAAAAAGGTCGGAAAAAAATATCACATCGCTTTGGTCATTAAGGGAGAGCAGTCTGCATCGCTCGCTTTAATAACCGAAAGAATTAATCAGAGCATGGAAGAATTAAAGTCGATTTGCGAAACACTCGACCTCCAGTCGATCAGCTTTTGTCATTGCCAACACGTCGAGCACTTAATATGGACAGATGTGCTGAATATCGTAAAAGATGTATTTAAAGACAGTCCGGTTAAGATACTGATCTGCCTCGGAACTTTGCGCTACGTACCAATCGAAAAACGTGACTCCATTTTCTACGAAATGCATAACTCCCCAATCGGGGGCCACAAAGGGGTTTCCAAGACTTACAATAGAATCAAACGCGACTATATCTGGGAAGATTTAAAATCGGACGTTCAAAGGCGGGTGCAGCAATGCTTGGAATGTCAACTAAAGAAGTTGGTCAGAGTCAAGACAAAGCAGCCGATGATAATAACAGACACCCCAGGTACAGTTTTTGAGAAAATTTCAATGGATATAGTAGGTCCAATGCAACGGACGTCCAGCAAAAACGAATATATCCTCACGATTCAAGACCACCTGTCAAAATATTGCATTGCAATTCCACTTCCAAACGCACTAGCGACGACAAGCGCCGACGCATTCATAAAGAGGTTCATATGCGTCTTCGGCGCACCAAAAGCACTCCTGACGGACCAAGGGAGTAACTTCCTTAGCGGCCTCATGCGAAGAGTAGCAAAAAGATTCCGAATTAAGCGATGTCGAACGACCGCATTTCATCCCCAATCGAACGGATCGCTGGAGAGGTCTCACCACTCTCTAGCCGAATTCCTTAAGCAATACACAGATAAGGATAACGAATGGGATCAATGGCTCGAATTAGCAATGCTTTCCTACAATACAAGTGTCCACGAAAGCACCAAATACACACCCTTTGAGGTAGTTTTCGGTAAATTAGCACGAATCCCATCAAGCGAACCGCTTAGGGAATCGGATCAGTTACCTACGTATCGTGGATATTTGATCGAATTGATCACCCGTATAAACGGAATCAGGACCCTCGCCTACGAAAATCTAGTCTCATCAAAACATCGCTCAAAAAAATATTATGATAAAAACGCGAATCCCAAGAGTTTCAAAGTCGGAGATTTCGTTTTCCTCCAGAAAGGGCCCAAACCAGGGAAACTCGGAGATCATTACACGGGACCTCATAAGGTCCTGGAAAAAATAGATAAGGGTAACGTAAAGATCCAGTACCAAGGCAAGCCACGAGTCGTGCATGAAAATAGATTACGATATTCGCACATCAACGCCGAAGTAAAGCCTAAAAGAAAACCCAAACCAACGAGAGTCGACGACTCCGAATTTTAAATTAGCAAGTAATCAATTAATAATATTTATTCTATTGTTTTCAGATGATCGCTACCCATTTAATATGACTCATTTTTTTAATCAACCCTGCCGTCAGCATGGTGGGGTATGATCGAGGATCGAGCCCGTCGAACATTCGACTTGGGCAGATGTAATTAATACCATGAAAAGAGCATTCAAGAACAATCAAATCAAAATATAAATATGTTTGGGAACTTTGCGATATGTACTGACTGAACAAGGCGATCTCATTTTCAACGAAATGCACAAGTCCCCAATCGGAGGACACAAGGGTGTCTCAAAACCCAATTTTAATCCTAATTGAATAAATAATCATAATAATGACCTTGTTTTTCAGATGGCCGTGATCAACCTATTCAGTAACGTCTAACCATATCGCCTTTGCACTTGCAGCCAGAGAAACAGATTAAATTTTTAGTTACAGTATCCTCAGTGCAGAACACCCGAAATTGTTTATATTCGGAACTCGCCGAACTAACTGTTTCATAATTCAAAAAAAAAATCCCCATCGCAAACCTACATATAATCGCTTACGTCAATTCCAAATTCATATACGTAATCATTATGTTATATTAGGAAATCATCATATTACGATATGCATACCCAACAGAGTAACATAAGGCATCAAAATTCAAAACTCGCTGAACTAACTGTTTCATAATCCGAGAAAAATGTCCAGTCGCAAACCTACATATAATCGCTTGTACCAATTCGAAATTTGTATACGTAGCCATTATATTATATTAGAAAACCATTATATTAAGATACGCCTACGAAGCAGTGAAAAAGGGGAGCGTCATATACTCCAAAATAGTTTGATAGTAGCGATCCAAGCCTCGGACAAATTGTATACAATTTAGTGAAGAAGCCAGTCTATATGGCGATACTTGTAGGCGAACAAGTATACGTTATTCAATTTATTGTAATAGAAGTAGCCTGACCAGGTTAACAGAATGTTGCGATCAATTGCCTGTCGCTCGTGAGAACGAAACATATTTCCTTACTCCTCAAACGCACATATTATGAAAAAGCAAAATGCAAACAACTTTCAACTCCCTATTTCTCCCATCTTACTTCTTGGGGACACCTAGTATATACCTGTTGCGATCGAAGCTATACCACCTGCAAGCGTGAAGGCAACGACGAAATCTACTTGGCGACACACCAACCCAGCATCATGTGGGATCTATTTCAAAGAAAATATCGACAACGTACGAGAACGCATAATGTTTCCCGTAGAAAACCCGCTGCCCTAAGCAATATGGCACGAAGCATCAGTGGTCTAAATACTGTTAACCAAAGAGAGAAGTTGTTGAATCTCCTGGACAACAACAACCTACAATATCAAGCGGACTCCACCCGAAATCGCACCTGGGGAAAAATTCCTTCCATTCGGTACAGCAAACGCTGGTGTCACCCGGATGTTACCCATTGTGGAAACGATCATGCTCATCGGAGATCCATACATGCAGCCTATATACTGTGTACGGCCGGTCGGTCTACCTCGTCGGTGCAGTATAGGACTCGGTTACGCACCTCCTGATGCACCTGGCTAAACGACCTAAGAAGAAAACGTCAGCCATGAAACTGGGCAAGAGCTTCATAAACTCGTCACAGCTCCTTCTGTCGAACCAAAGGGTCATGCCAAGGCCAACGCTGCAACACCCGATCTCTACAATAACGTCTCTGATCGTTCAAGGTACGATCAACCTCCTAATCTACGTCCCTTTCCCTTGAGTTCGCACGAGAAGACTTTCTAGTATCAAAACAACCACTCTCATAATGCTCAATAACCTTTTTCTCTATCCTCATTATTATTGTTATTTTAACCTTGTCAAGTAAGATGAGTTGTAATAAGTAAATAAGTATATATGCATAAGGAAAAAGAAAGAGAAGAAAACGCGCACCTATTATATATTTCATAGTGAAGTAAAAAGGTATATATACATTAAAAAAAAAAAACTTTCTTGTAAGGCGATAATCACATTTACACCGCCATATTAGACAACAATCTTCGAACATATTTAAGTCACATTGTAAGTCGATCAATGACAATGCCAATTGTTACTATCGTGCCACTAAATTTTCGGTTGCAACCCTCAACGAACCTGATCGAGCGAGACGCTCAATCCTCAAGGGGGGAGGTGTCACGTCGCGACCAAATGCGTACAATGTCTTTTTAAGCCTAATACGCACGATAGCGGAATTCTCATTTTTCGACGGATCTGAATATTTTCTTTAGAGTTAGGCCTACCACGGCGGAAACGTAGCCTATCCATAATAATATAACTAAGCGTTTCTCGTACCTTCCCACGCGAAAGCGTAGCGATCTTAACGATATCAAGAACAAATATATAAGCGGGAAAATTTCGAACAGTCTCGTTGTAACCCGAACAGAGTCCGAGTGTCCTTAAGACCAAAAATACACAAAGGAAACCTTCGGGTTACAAGGATGACGAACACGTGAAGCGACACGCAAGAAATGCGTGATGATATTCATAAAGACGTGAATATATAACGACGCAACGATACCGAATGCTCACGATCATCCAAGAGCGGAAAAATGTCCAAATCCTTAAAAAATATACACTCGCTAGGAGAAAATCCTCCGACCCAGGAAGTTGCTGCAGTCATAAAACTGCGTTGATATTTCCCATGCGGACTCGCGGGCCTCGGTCAACAAGCCCTATCTCGAGCGTGCGTTCTTGGCGCCGACAAGGCCCCTTTTTCGTCTATATTTTTCCGCGCTCCAGATAAAGAAGCGCTGCTCCAATTCCCGGAAATAGAGCGACGGTTGTGGCTATCGCAACCTACTCCTTGCTCCCACTCTCATTCCAACTTATACATATTTTCCACCAATCCAAAAGAATGCACCCCCAAATGTGCACCCTCCCAGGGGGCCAGTCTCCCACCACCTCAGCATCCCAATTTTTCCTACAGCCTAGAAGAAGAAAATGACCAAGTCAGTCTTCCGGCAACCACGATCACACAAACTTCTTTTTATCGAGTCTCAATCCGAGACTCCAGTCAGAATCCAGCGAGCTCATATCTAGAGTTCCTTAACCGATATCCATCGCGTTGAATATTCATTTCCTTTCTTGTAAAGCGTACGTTGTCTTGCAAATCGAGTTTATACAAATCTTGTACTTCGAAAGTTCTCTAACAGTTACGCGATAATCTTAAGAATTTAACATTTGTATTACGCGCAATATTTCATTGAATTTTCCATTCTCGAACCGCGAAATCCACGAACACTAGAATCTGTGTCACCGAACATTTGCTGTATCCGACACACACACACCCACACCATCTGCGAGCGTTCGGGCCATCGACGAAGGGCCCTTAGTTTTACAACCGTACCTGACACCCAAGCGACTGGGTCAACGCCGAGACGCATCAATGTAAGCGAACACATTTTCACCCTTTCGTCTTCAATTTGTATCTTTAAAATAATAGGATCAACCCATACGGCTGATTCTAATAAATTACGAGTCAATCGAACACAAGTGTCACAACCGTTATTTTCAACGATTAGATCATCCACGAAATTCTTTAAAATTATCCTTTCCACCAGCACGTCCCCTTTTTAACCCTCATCCCGTGCTATTGCGCTAGGCGTAGGCAAGAAAGAGGGATACCACACATATATATATATGCCCACGTCCCCTCAGGACGTGACAGGAAGTCCCATCGTGCCATAAAGAAATCGCGCTCCCCTACTTACCCCCACCACCATACCATTCTGAAGTGAAAGGAATGAAGGGGAATTTTTACAATGCAGTGCCTCAAAATTCCCGTACCGTACCGCACGATAATTTTAACCAAGCGCGCACGATAATTTTTACCGAGAGCACAATACATTTTCCTGTAACATTCATTAAATTTTATAACAAATCTTAAAATAACTTTTATAAAGACGATACTTTTTTATAGACATTTCTGAAAGGCATAAAATACTAAAATGCACAGTAAAATTTCGCTGATATTATATATTTTTCAAATTTAAGTTTTGCGTATTTTGTTACACATCGAAATTTACTAGAAAATCTGGTAAAATTTTCTATCTGAAGAAGAAATTTTATTTTATTTTCGTGAAAATCTGTGTTCTACCCAACAATAATAAGCGAAGTTTCAGGGTTGTCATCTGGTTACCGTTACTACACGGTAATTTTTAACATTTAATTCTCTCCATGTATAAACTAACGAACTGTAGTCCAGGATTGGGAATATAAGGGAAGTAATAAGAGTAGTCCTGAGTTCCCGGGACAATGCATTTTTGTGGTATTTTAAGGATGTTGAGTCCCTATGAAACATGTTAATGTTAATTGTTCAATAAATAGCTTCTTAATCGTCATGAAATTTTTACACGACCTCCTGAATACTTCATGTAAAAACATACAAAATTTTCAGAATTCTATCATCATTACTTCAACCTCCTTAAGGGTTGAAATAAAGTGATGAGAAAATTCTGAAAATTTGGTATGTTTTTGTATAAAGTATTTAAGAGGTCGTGTTAAAGTTTCACGACGATTAGGACGCTCGTTATTAAAAAATTAACATTTTGTTAAGAACAATTTTTAAAAGAAATAAAAAAACAATTAGCATTAAACTTCGTTTTGTTTTCGTTGCTTTCAGTATATTGTCGATATTACAGAATTGAGTGGTAAAAAAAAAACTTATTGCAAAGTTACATCAGTTTCCATAAGACAGCATTTAATTTGTGAATGTTAATTGTTCAATAACGAGCTTCCTAATTGTCATGAAATTTTTACACGACCTCTGAAATACTTAATACAAAAACATACCTAATTTTCAGAATTTTATCATCATTTGCGATTTGGGACTCAACATCCTTAAGGGAGCTTTCCAGTGTGAAATTTTCAAAAAATCGATTTTTTTTTTTTGCTTTATCGAATAGTATACACTCTTCCGAATATTCCCTGAAATTTTCACGCCGAAATTCACATTATTTCGGTTACTGTACAGCATTTCTTGGAAGAAGGCAACGGAGCGCTACAGCTGCCGCGTCGGCCGTCTGCCCGTGCGACCGTTATTTCTATTGTCTCGTTCCTACCTGCTCGTGTACCTTCCAACGTGAGTCCGGTTCGTCTTTCAGTTCGGTTTCGACATTCAAAATGGATAGATCTACGAAAGAGAAATGTGCGTGGCAGGATAGAAAAGGCTCGAGAAGCGGACATCCGCGAAATGAACGAAACAGATCCGCGGGTTTCAAGGGAACAAATCGACACGATATCGAAACGGATCTAACGTTTGCGAGCACTTCGGCAGCAAAAATCTTGAAAAAGAGTCCAGAGTTTGAAGTCCGAATCGATCAAACGTTTAGCTATGTGATTTTGGAGTTCTTTTTGGTTTTCGGCGCTCTTCAGGAATTGATGAAGTGCAAAAAGTGTAATAGTGACGTGAAGTTTTTTAAAAAATCGACTCGCGGATTGGGCTTTAAAATTTGTGTTCAGTGTTCGTGTCCAGATCCGGCCGAGATAGATTCTTGTCCTTTGATAAAAAATGCTTATGAAATCAATCGTCGTTTCTGCTTTGTCATGCGATTGGTCGGCATCGGCATAAATGGCATTAGAAATTTGATCGCCTTGATGGATTTAACTGCAAACTTCAATAATAACACCTATTATGGAATCGTGAAAATCCTGCAGATTGCAGCGAAATCAATATACGAGGCCGTCGTGAAAAAAGCAGGTACCGAAGAGAAGGAAAAAACTTTGGAAGCAGAAAATCGGGGCGATATTCTGACGGTGTCCGGTGATGGATCGTGGTCGAAACGCGGTTTCACGTCGCGCATGGGTATCGTGTCCGTGATTGGAAAATATACCAACAACGTTTTGGATGTTGCTGTCAAATCAAGCTTCTGCAAGGCTTGTGCATTCTGGAAAGGACAAAAGGGAACACCCGAGTACGAGGCGTGGTTTGAGACGCATGAATCCGAATGCAACGTCAATCACGAAGGCAGCGCGGGAAAAATGGAAGTCGACGGTATAATCGAAATATTCAAGAGATCAGAAGAATTGCACAACGCGAAATACGGTTTCTATATAGGAGACGGCGATACAAAAACATTCAAGATGTTATTAGAAGCCAAGCCGTACGGTGACGATTTGACGGTAAAAAAAAGGAATGCGTTTTGCACGTGAAAAAGCGAGTATATAAAAGGGGAAACGAAGCAAGAAAAAGGTTAGTTCAACTAAAAAAGGCCAAAAAGCAAATCGAAGACAAAGCAATGGAGAGTGAACCGAAAAAAAAGGATCTCGTTCGAGTACTCCGAAAACTAAAAAAAATCAAACAAAAAAAACTGCTGTTGAACCGAAAAGAGCGCAATTGACGTTAAAGCTATTGACAAATCTCTCCAAATATTATGGCTTGGCAATTCGTCGAAATTCCAATTCCGTGGAAAATATGAGGAAAGCCATATGGGCTACATTTCATCACAAAAGCTCAACTGATGAAAATCCTCAGCATGAGTATTGCCCTCCGGGAGAAGATTCGTGGTGCGAATGGCGCAAGGCCGAGGCCACAGGAGAGGAGTACACCCATCCACCAGCACTCGACGAAGACGTACAACAAGTTTTAAAGCCGATTTACGATGATCTAACAACGGAGGATTTCTTAGAACGATGTACGGGCACGAACACTCAAAACAATAACGAGAGCTTCAATCACTGTGTGTGGCAACTAGCCCCAAAGCACGTATTCTGCGGCAAGCAGATAGTCGAAATCGCTACGCAGTGTGCTGTGTGCACCTTCAATGAAGGTTACTACCCAATTTTAAAAATTTTGGAGACGATGGGATGCACGATAGGGCCGAGCGCCGCAGATTTCGCCGCTAAGTACAAGAATGCGCGCATCACCCAAGCAAACCGCCGGGCGTCCCTGGATAGCAAAGAGGCGAGGACAGCTCGTCGGACTGAACAATCCATTGAGCACGATCTTTTCGAAGAAGCAGAAGGGATATTGTATGGACCTGGCATCGCTGATTGACCGTAAGTAAACGATTTACCTAAAATTTCCTCACTTGAAACTTTGAACGCGTTTTTCTCGAAACAGCATTTTTCAAAACGGTGTCCAACTTGGAGGGCAGAGTTTTAAAGCTATCGAGTTGAATTTTTTACACAATATTCTTAACGTCATTGTTTATCGTGCTATGGAAGCTTTTTTTTTTTTTGACATCTTCCTATTTTTTTGTAAAAAAAAACTGCCAAAAAAAATGCTAAAATCGATACTTTTTGTTCAAACCGGCGCCATTTTTGAAAAAAAAAGCCTCCATAGCACGAAAGCCAATTATATACCGATCAATGATCTTTTTGTGTTTTTTGTTTCAGATCAAAATTGTGACCCCCAACGTGGACACCACATCCAAGTGCATTTTCTGCAACAATTGTTTCATCATTTTTATAGATATTAATTAATAAATAAATCGATCTTTAAAAAATTGTTTTGTATTCTTCAATACCCAATTAATATACAAAAAAAAACCAGGCCGATTAGATTATTTTTTCTTTAAAAAAAAAAATCGCGAAAAACAGCGATTTTTCGGGCTGTCACACTGGAAAGCTCCCTTAACTTATGTAAGGCATAGTTTATTTTACGTGATATTGTAATTATGTGTTTTTTCCAAGAAACATCTGACGACAAGATAACTCCCAGGTTACGTGCTTCACCCACGTAAGATAGAGGAGTGCCATTAACAATAATGGGCGGTAATTGCTCTAGATTGATCATGCTAACGTATGCTCTGCTTCGTAGTATTCGCACGAGTGATTTTTGTAGATTTCATTTAATTCCGTTTAATTTTGCATATGCTGCTATCTTTTGGACATCGCTGGAGATTCGATTTAACCCAATGATAATATCAGCAGGTGTACAGCTGAGATATATTTGGGTATCATCGGCAAAGACCATGTGAGTAGAGTAAGCTAGTTCAGACCCGATGTCATTGATGAAAAGCGAAAAAAGCAAAGGTCCGAGTACCGACCCTTGCGGAACACCAGCATTGGTTTCGCACTACGCAGAGCAAAGGCCTTCATCGCTGATGACCGCCTGGGACCTGGCTGTTAGCTAAGCATAAGCCCATTTCAAAGCGTTTTCGGCAAAGCCAATTATCCTGAGTTTCTGTAATAGAATTGAATGAGGAACAGTGTCGAAGGCTTTACTAAAATCAAACAATACCAAGAGTGTAATACATCTCTCATCCACCGCGGCTTTGACATCATTGCAAATACAGAGAAGCGCTGTTTGGGTACTGAAACCCTGTCTGTATCCAGACTGCCTTATATCCATGATTTTGTTTTCTGTAACGAATTTCAATATTTGTTGTTGAGCGATTCGTTCAAGGATCTTGGATAGCTTAGAAAGATTTGCAATCGGTCTTGTGTCGGAGAGTCGGTCTTGTAACGGGCGAATAAAGGCCTGTTTCCAGATGTGAGGAAAATGAGCTTGCCGAAGGGGAGCGTTTAAAATAGCCGTTAGAGTCGTTAAGAGTACCGGAAGAGCATTATGAAGAATGAATGGGCTTATGCCATCAGGACCCGACGATAGGGATGAAGGAGCAGTGCGTTTGATAAGCGAAGAAACACACTCTGTATCAACCTCGACAAATTCGAAGTCTGGACCATCAGGAATATATGTATTAGCGATATTATTAAATTGGGCTAGATGACATCTGTCGGATGAGTTGGATACGGCGACAAAAAAGTTATTTAATTCATTAGGTGAATAAAAATAAAAGGCGAGCTTGCATTAGATTCTATAAAGCCAAGTATTCTTAACTCCTTCCACAATCTGGCCGCATTAGAAATCCCCATTAGCCTCTGTCGATGATACCCATTTCTAGCACTTTTCAAGTCGCCAGCGAGCTCGTCCTGAAACTGTCGATAGATAGCAAGGTTCAAAAAATTATTCGACCGTTTGGCTTGCTTGAAAAGTAGATTCCTCCTCTTAATTCTTGACTTAAGATCACTAGTCAGCGAAGGAGCTAGTGGTCTGTGCACATGGAAAGCGAGTTTAGGAGTATGAGTGTCGAACGCTGGTTCAACCATCTGACAAAATTGTTTAATACGCTCGTCGAGTTCAACCCCGGCTGAACACGCGTTGATCAAATCGATGTTACTATTTTCAAGGGCGAATGAAAGAGAAATGCAGAAATTCGTGCTGTTGAAGCGACTAAGAGATCGTCTGTAAATTACACGATCAGGGAGAGACTTTGTGTTGAACTTATAGGTCATAGTCATTAGGTCATGACCTGCAACGAAAGGAGATTCGGATTTGTGGACATTTCGCAGTTTTGATGCGTCATCAATGATGAACACATCCAGCCAAGAGTCACTGGTGTAGTATGGAACGTCGCTGCCGACTCGACTATATGCCAAGATTGAGTAGCCGTTAAGTCTCGAAGAAATGAAGCCTCATAATTACTGCTCAACAAATTGCAATTTAGATGACCACCTATAACAATGTTTTTGTATGCAACCGCAAGCCGCAAAACTATATCCGGAAATTCCTGAAAAGATGACCTTTAGGCCTCCTGTAGATCGAGCTAAAAAGCATGGTCTCAGCCGCGGTATTTCTAACTTCGATAATGATGAATTCGGGAGCATTGATGATACAGTTTGGGGAAGTCGCTAGGACTTTAATCTTTAGGCTCTTGTGAACAAAGATGGTCACTCCTCCGCCACATTTAAGTTTACGGTCATTACGAATAACTATGTACTCCGGTAACGTAATGAGGGAATCAGAAATGCTTGGGTTCAACCACGTTTCGGATATCGAGATGATGTGGTAGAAATTGTTAGAGAGATGAGCTTTGATATAGTCGAAATGACTTAACAATGAATTTGCGTTGAACTGGGTAATTCTAATTTCATTTTCCACGCGCCAAGAACGGCGTTGCATTAGAGGCGTTTCGGTGTCGATACAGCCACGGTCTAGTCAAGCGAGATTGTGTAATTCAGCATCATTGCGAATCGTAATACTAGGTGAGCCTTCTGATTTACATACGTGTATTCCATTACCACGAGGCCACACGTATGTGAATCCTAAGGTTTAGCCTTAGCTTTGGTTTTGTGGTAAGAATTTTTTTGCGCGCTTTTTCGCGAGTAAGTAGTCTCGGACATTGGAAGACTTGAGAATGAAAATGAAGCTCTGGAGTGCCGACTTAAGTAATGCCGAGACGCTAGCTTGGTCACCTACAGGGTTCATGGCTGTTCTAGTTGGAGATCTAATCTCGAGAATATCAGCGACAAGTTGAGGGATGCCGAGCGCCTCAAAAACCTTTTTTACCATAACCGCCGGT
>CATODD010000153.1:0-7500 GCA_951751655.1 Ophion costatus | reverse complement strand
ACGAACTTCAACTTCGCATCAAACACAAAGATCGTCTTTACGAATCGGCTAGGAGGGCAAATAGTTTACTCGGTCTTGCGCAGTAAAGATTGTACAGAGATATTCTTACCAGTGACATTCGCACTACAAAAGAACGTTATCACGAACAAAGATTAAATGAGATACGCGACCCATCGGCCCTTTGGAAAGAACTCAAAAGACTGGGACTCATCAAAGTGTCGACTCCCTCGCCCCTAAACTTCTTCTCGGCTGAAACGTTAAATGCTCATTTTATTGCGGTCTCCACATCTCCAGTCGCATCAAATTGGATCAGCATCGCAGACGCTCTTTCGTCCATCCCCAGCGGAAATCACGTCCCTTCTTTTTCCTTTTCCTTACTAGATCGGGCTACTATCACAAATCAGCTACAGTCCTTAAACTCGTCCTCTCTCACTGCACCCCCGGATGGCATATCTGCTTTTTGCCTTCGTCAAGCGTCACCCACCATCGCAGATCACCTTCTCCACCTTTTCAACTACTCCATCGAAAAAAGCTACTTTCCCTCTTCTTGGAAAAGAGCACATATCCGACCGCTTTTGAAAGTCAAGCTGCCGAAGTCGCCGTCTGACGTGCGCCCTATCGCAAATTTATCTGAAGTCTCCAAATTGTTCGAACGTATTATGAAAGACCAGATAGTCAAGTTCATCGAGACGAACAATATCTTCGATCGAAGACAATCTGCGTACAGGGTCGTATTCCACGCAGACAGCGTTGATCCGGATCTGTGACGATGTGCGACGGGCCTCGGATTCTGGCAAGCTGACTATCCTGGTGTTATTTGACTTCAGCAAAGCATTCGATAGGGTTCCACACCTCATCTTGCTGCAGAAATTAAAACGAATGGGTTTTTCTCCTGATGCTCTCAAGTGGATATACGCTTATCTAGCTGGACGTACGCAGGCTGTTGTTGACCCACGCGGCCACACTTCGTCGTGGCTTCCCACAAACTTGGGTATCCCTCAGGGCTCAGTCCTAGGCCCCCTATTATTCTCGCTCTTTTTGAATGACATCTCTGATTGTCTCAAATTTTCCAACCATATGGAGTTCGCCGACGATCTACAGATCTATTGTTTCTGCTCACCCAATGAACTCCAAATGTCACTCACTAGGATCAATCAAGATGTGAAGGCCATCTACGAGTACTCAGTGGTAAATGAATTATCTTTGAGCCTCTCGAAATCTGTGGTACTCCTAGTCGGCAGCAACGCCCGTACCAGAGTACTCGACTTAAACGCTCTCCCGCAAATCTTGGTGGGTACGACACCGTTACCGTATGTAGCAGAATGTCGAAATTTAGGATTGATCATGTCCTCTTCTCTCTCTTGGAAGCGGCATGTGGCCACCATTTCACGCGATATTCATGGGATCCTCCATAAGCTGAAGTTCCATCGAAATACGCTCTCCACTGCGTTGCGAGCAAAACTAATCAGCACTCTTGTCTTTCCGAGGCTGGATTACTGTTCAGTTGTATACATCAACCTACCGGACACTCTCAACACAGTAATCCAGCGTTTGGTTAATTGCTGTGTGCGTTTCGTTTTTAACTTGCGGCGAGATGTACATGTGACACGGTATAGACACCAGCTACGGTGGCTCTCGGCAAGAAATCGGCGAATATACTTCCTTGGCATTCTAATTTATAAGGTCCTCTACAACCGAGTTCCAGGGTATATCGATGAATTGTTTGACAGAGCTCATCCGGATGTTCGAGTCTCCTTAAGACGACGTGTCCCGACCTTCAACATTCCGTTCGCTAGGACCTCCATATATCAAAATTCCGTCGTAATATCTGCATGTCATCTATGGCATTCTCTCCCCCCGAGGGTAATCAGTTCTCCCTCTCTTGACACCTTCAAGGTAAGATTATTCGATCATCTTTTTAACACCGAGCTGGCCGAGGAGATCTGATTTGATTTGTCCTTTCGGGTTACTTTTACATTCACTTTCATTCGTAGTGGCATTTTTTTTATTTTTTTTTTATTTTTTATTTTTATTTTTATTTTTAATTTTATTTTTATTCTTATTTTAGTTTTATTTCATTTCATTCTTAGTTTTACTTATACACTCATTATCACATTTTAATTTAATTTGCCATTTTCTTTTCTTTTTTCTTTTTTCTTTCTTCTTTCTTCCTTCATTTTTCTTAAATTTCGTCATTGCCCATGAGAATTTAGGCGGCAACCCTGGTCATCTCTCGCATCTGGATTGGCGTCTCTGGTTGACGCGTGCTTGTTTTCTGAACTCCGCCCCCCCTTTTTACAAACCTTTACAAACCTCTCCGAGCTTGCGTATGCGTTCTTTGGCCCTAAGGCGTTTGTTACAGTTCTAGCGGTAGGTTGCATCCCTGCTGCTTATACTTACGACTCATACTTCGCAGCGTGATTGTGGCCTGATATAATACATACTATTACTGGCGTCCTCAATGCTTACTTAACATCGCTTGTCTCAATCTAAATTGCACGTACGCTGGCATCACATCACGATTCTCATTTCTCATTTTTCTCTCAAGGGGATGTATTAAGTTGTATTATGTTCTATTATACTGTATTAATAGCGCTATTTTGTATTATTTTGTAATATTTTGTATTATTTTGTATTATTTTGTATCATTTTGTATTATTTTGTATTATTTTGTATCATTTCGTATCATTACCGTATTGTTATTTGTTTTATTTTGCATCATTATTCGATCGTAATATTTAGTATAATTTAGTATTAGTAGTAGTAGCTTCTTTATTTCCTATGCATACCCTTGCGGGCTTTATACATAATCTCCTCTCTTTCTTTCACAAATTTTTTCTTACACCTACACTCACACGCCTGCCCTTCTTGCTCCTTGTCCGCCCTTACTCGCTCATTAGATTTTCTTTTCACATACACTTAATATTCCACCGATGCCTCTAGCCGCTTATCACATATTTATCTCCACGCGTTTAAGATATTTATATTATATTATATTATATATAGATATTTACATACTTACAAGCTAATATACTTAGAACCTAAACTCCTAATATCTAGCCTCCGTTCGGCTTTCCTCCTTTACCTTTGCTAACTTTTCGAATTGTCTCATTAACTCACACATCTCTTCCACAATTTCCTTTCCCTCCAGAGCCTTGCTCCAACCTCCATTTCGATCGCTGCTTTGCTTCCTCTCCCACTCCTCAAAATTTCGTACTGTCTGAGCCTCTAATTGGGTTTTGGCCTCCTCACACTCCCACACGTGCGCCAGCGTTTCTTCCACTTTCCCGCATATTCCGCACTTGGTTTCCCTAAACCCTTTTTCCGCCTCTCTCCCCACGCTTCCACTCCTCATCCTTGCCCATATTTCCCTATATTCCCCCCTTGTTGTTCCCTTTTCCCAATAATCCTCTACTCCCACCTTTTTCTTCCTATCCTTGTACTCTTTGCAAAAATTAGAGCCATCTATTTTCCCCCACATCTTCTGCAGTTCTTGTTGCGCCATCTTCTGTACTGCCCTGTCAGCCTTCCTCTTCCATTCCTCCTTGCTTCCTCTTCGTATTGTTTCCCCAATCTGCCCCTCCCCTGCCTGCTCCATTGCTGCCTTCACCTCATTGCCCCATTTACTTCCGTTATTGTTTACTAGGCCTCTTGCCTCCTCCATTAGACATTTCCTTGGCCATCTGTCCTCTGCCATCTCCATGATCTTCCCGATGTAGTCCCCTGCTCGCTTCTTCATGAAGATGTCAATCCCAACGCAGCCCGCTTCCGTCTTCCAAATATAATCTGGCGTGTTTCTTCTCAGTCCCATCGCCATCTTGGTGTACCGCCCCTGTTCTCTCTCTACTCGCTGTCTTCTTTTCCACCCCCAGACTTCTACCCCGTATAGCATTCCGCTCCTCGCAATTGCTTCCGTTATTTTCAGTCTGTCCGATAGTTTGCCAATCCTCGCCCTTTTCGCAATCCCCCATGCTCCGTTTGCTGCTTTCCTTATTCTACTCTCCACCATTTTTAAGTGTTTTTCGAAGGTATTTCCCGCCGAAAAGTATACCCCCAGGTACTTATACTCCTTTACCACTTCCAACTTTTTCCCATCAATTTCCCACCCCCCCCTCCTTCTTCTGTCTCCCTCCCTTCTGGAAGACCATCACTTTCGTTTTTTGTATATTGATCTCCAGTTTGTTTCTTTTTACGGATCTTCCAAGCTCTTTGATCATGTCCCGCAATCCCTCCCCCGTGTCTGCAACCATCGCCACATCGTCCGCGTATTTCAGGGCGTAAATTTTTTCTCCTCCGATTACTGTACCTCCTTCTCCTCTTCTTTTCCACCCTTCCTCCATGTCTTCGATAAAAATATTGAAGAGCGTTGGACTTAGGGCACATCCCTGCCGGA
The DNA here is from genome assembly GCA_951751655.1 of Ophion costatus. Taxonomy (NCBI): domain Eukaryota; kingdom Metazoa; phylum Arthropoda; class Insecta; order Hymenoptera; family Ichneumonidae; genus Ophion; species Ophion costatus. The sequence goes on along the minus strand of CATODD010000153.1, from coordinate 3,107 downwards.
CACCTCTTGTTGTTCTAAAGCTCCTTGAGCATCCTTCCGCCGTAATAACTTCGTTCTGCGTTTCCTTGTATATCCTCTTGATTATCTCCAGTGTCCTTCCTTTTATTCCTGCTCTCACCAGCTTCTTTATCAGCTCCACCCTGTCCACCGAATCGGAGGCCGTTCTAAAATCCACGAACGCAGTGTACAGTTTTCCTCCCTTTTTTTCAGGTTCTTGTTGATTAGCGCGTTCAGCACGAATACGTGGTCTCTTGTTCCTCTACCGGCTCGGAAGCCTGCTTGCCCTTCACCTATCGCGTTCCTTCCTTCCAGCACAAACCTGACCCGGTTGTTTATTATTCTTGTGAGCAGTTTATAGCCCGTGTCCATCAGCGTTATCCCTCTGTAGTTAGCTGCCAATCCCGAATCCCCAGATTTATGTATCGGAAATATCCTTCCCATTTCCCACCCTCGTGCCAATTTCCCTTCCATCCATAGTCCATTCATGATATCAGCTAATTCCTTCCTGCCTTCCCTCGGTAATCCCTGAAAAAATTCCATCGTCAGCCCGTCTTGTCCAGCTGCCTTGCCCATTTTCATTTTCTTCAGTTCCTTTTCCAGTTCTCCCAAGGTTATGTCTCTATTAGCTATCTGTTCCATTTGGTCTGCCGCGCTCTCCTGGCCTCCGCTTCCGCCCTTCTCTTCTTCCTCTTGATGCCCGGCTCCTGTTCCTTCTCTGCCGTCTTCCGTACCACCCAACACTTTTTTAAAGTGCTCATCCCATTCCTCCTTAGCTATCTGCCGACTTGCGATACCCCTTTTTCGGGGCCTGAACGGTCTCAGCGCTCGCCATAGATCCGTCAGGTTCTCGCTTCCACATACTGCCTCCCATCGCTGCCTCCATCTTTCCTTGTATTCTTCCTTCCTAATTTTCTTTAACTCCCTTCTCTCTTTTCTCAGTCTCTCCTTCTCCTCTCTCCCTGGTTTCCTGAGAAAATGCCTCAGTTGTTTCCACACCTTTCTTTTTTGTTTTCTTATCCTCCCACTTGACTTCCTGTCCTCTATTTTATCGCCCCCCACCCATATCACCATTCCCATCTCCTGCGCTGCTTCCTTGATGGTCCCCACTAGCATGTCCCACCTGTCCAGGACATCGTTGCCTCTTTCCTTTTTTCCCCAGATTTCGTCGAAGCATTCCCTGTACCCCTCCGCTCCTTCTTGTTTCCACCGGTACTTCCTTTCCCTTTTTCCGTCGGTTTTGCTTTTCGGGTTCTCCTGTTGTCCCGCTTCCTGTTCTCCGCTGCCCCGCTCAAACGTTATGACTATCGGTAGATGGTCTGACTCTATCCTTTCCCCTACTTCTACCTTCTTTACTAGCTCTTCGGCCATTCCATTCACGACTACGTAGTCGATCACTGATCCTCCCTCGCCCTGATTTCCAACGTAGGTAAAGTTTCCCTGTGTATCCCCTTCCCATCTCCCATTTGCCACTGTCAACCCGAGTTTGGCACATACTCCGATCATTTTCTTCCCCTCTGCATTTTCCGTTCATCTTTTGATGGCCTCTCATTTTCATCTCCTTCTCTTCCCGTTGTACCTGCTTGTTGCGCCCCGATTCTGGCGTTAAAGTCCCCCACTATAATCACTGCCTGTCCTTTTTCCTCTGCTTCCTCTACTATTTGCCCTAATTCCCATTCCAGCTCCTTAAGATTCCTATTATATATGCTTATTATTGTTCCCATCTCTTCCCTTGATTTTCCCAGTTGTATGTCCCGTATGACCATTCCCCCCTTCCACTGTCCTATTTCCCCCTCCCCCAGTATATTTTTCTTAACTCCAGCCAGATATCCTCCCATCGCCCTACCCTTCCTTTTTTCTCTAATCGCGGCTTTGGTGCCCCACGCAAAGGCCCTGTCCATTTTGCCTTTCCATTCCTCCTTCTCTTGTCCTTCTACCCACGTCTCCTGTAGCGCTACGATGTCGTGTTCCGCTAGCCAGTCCCATGCTTCCTTGATGTTCCTCCTTCCCGCCACGTTCCAGGTTACCGCTCTTACTTCTGGTATCTCTGGTACCGCTCGTCTCCCCCGTTGTTCCTCTGTGTCCGCTGTTGCCGCTCCATTTGTCGAAACCCCGTCCCTGTTTTTCGTCTCCTAGGCGCTCTGTATCCTCCATCCTCCTCAAGGTCGCCGATGCTCTCGTTCCACGCCATCCATTTCCCGTTGACCTGGACTTTGAAGTAGCCGCTTCTTACGGTCTTCCCCTGGTTCCTCATTATGTCCGCGTACTCCTCGATCCACCGTTGTACCTCATATTCTCGTTGGGTTGAGTCATCCCATATCGTCCTGCGGCCTCCTCTTTTTTCCATGGCCTTCATGATCCTGATTTTACTGTCTATGTCCCTCATTTCGACCAAGACTCCGTCCCCCATTTCTCTCCAACTCTGGAACTGCGGTTTGATCCCTGTTCTCTCCCATACCGTCCTTTCGATGTCCCACACCGTTCCGTTCTCGGACCTCCGCACTTCTTCTACCATGATGATTTTCTTCCTTTCCCTCCTTTCCCTCCATTCTTCCTGCCACTCTTTATAGGAGAGACGTTTCGGTTTCATCCGCGCAAGGTGTCTTATCCTCTCCCCGCTTGTTCGTTCCGTTCTTCTTCGCCTCGGCACAACTTCCCTCCATTTCCCCCCCCCCCCCCAATGTATGTTTCCTCGGGGGGCATTTGTGCCGCCCCCGTTGTTGCAGTCCCTCGGTACTCGGCTTCCATCTCATTGTCGCTCTCCACCCTCCTTGTGTTCCCCGAAGTTACCGCCAATTCCCTCTCCTTTTCTTTCTCTTTCTCTTCTGTCCTCGTCCGCCCCGCTATCACCAGTCTTCTTCGCATTTCCGCGTTCTCCCCCTGGAGTCTCTCTATTACCTCTTCTTGCTGCCGGAATCTTTCGGTCCATCTCGCCTGTTCTATAATTAACAGTTCTTCCATTACCTCTCTCGGAATTGCATCACCTACTCTTTCTCTCTTCTCCGCCTCTTGCAGCTGTCCTTGTCTTCCGCCCAAATTTCTCATTACTGCCCCCGCCGCTACTTCCACCGCTCTCCTTATCATCCTTTCCCCCTTTTCTTCCCATTTTT
>CATODD010000152.1:0-17404 GCA_951751655.1 Ophion costatus | reverse complement strand
TCTCTCTCTCTCCCCCTCTCTCTCTCTCTCTCTCTCTCTCTCTCTCTCTCTCTCTCTGCCTGCAGACGTCAAAGCAGCACCCTCATTACCTCCTTTTTAAACAAGATCCTCCAAGTGATCATTCCATACTACAGCTATTTTTTTTTCGCTTTTTGCGAGAATTTCTTATGACGAACCAATTTTTACCACACATTTATTAAGATTTTGACAGTCCCTTAAAATTCTATCAAACAAAAATAACGAGTTGAATCAATTTTACACCGTTTGGAAGACACTCATGTGTAACAAAAAGTTGGTTGACGGCTGCCATGAGTCCGGGGGTTTTGCTCATCTGAAATCCAGAAATCAAACGACATTTTAATTTTTAGAAGGTATTTGTAAAACGTAGAGTTTTCTATGCAGAGTCCCTTTTTGTATTAAGAGTCCCTTTGTTTTTGTATTAAGCTTCCTTTTTATTTCTTCGTATTTTTCTATGTGTTGCATGTTGTATGAGGCTTGGGTGCCAGAGAACGCTTTGTTCCTAGATCACTTATAAACCTAATCTAATCTAATCTAATGTTTCTTTCACTCTGTGTTAACTTCTTTCTCTCTCTCTCTCTCCCTGTCCCTGTTTCTTGTTAGTCTGCTAGTCTCGATCTCACTTCCTATATTAGTTCTTGATTTTTTACTTTTATTCTGGTCACTTTTTGAATTATATAGTTGCTATGTTTTCATTACGCTATTTTTTGCTACGTTATTTTTATATTATTTTGATTATGTTATTTTTATTTGATTTATATCGCTTTTCTGCTTAAAATGTTGTCATGCTTTTTAAGTTTTACAACTTATTTGCATACGCTTGTTATCTTTTTTATTTTATTTTGATTACTGTAATTGTTTTTATTTTTATACTTTATTTTTGTCCCCATATGTATCTTGTTCCCCAAAGGTTTATAGCAAGGCATATAATAAACCATCAATCAATCAATCGCCTTCTCCTTCCATTTTTCTCTTTCTCTACTGCTACCCTCCTCTACTACACATACGCTTGCCTCAGGATTTCTTCTCATCAATTTCATATGCGATCGGCCACATATCCTACAATCTTTCCGGGCTCCGTGGCGCCCGGCCTGATTACATCCTTACTATGAAAATAAAGAAATTAAAAAAAAAAACAGAAACTTTTTCTGCATTTCAACGATGCAATAGTCAACGTCATTAGACATACGCGGCTTTCGAATGTTCTTTCCCTATACATATACAGGGTATCCTGTTATGGATGGATAATCCTGCAACTATGGATAGGTAACATCATGTTCTACTGTATGCTGGAATTTCAGTTTAGTTAAAGTTCCATGGTTTTCGAGATAAAAATCATCTGCTTTTGGCTTTTCGCATGCTATTTCTACAAATGGTAATTTTTTTGACCCGATTTTTCAAAAAAGTACTCTTGGTTATTTGTGTTATGTAGAAAAGTCTTCTTTTTAACCTTAGATGTCGAGGAAACTTTATAAAAAAAGATCTTATGCAGAATTTCCATACGAACCAATTCGAATCTAAAATCTACTACGCATATCGTGCCAATTACTTAAAAAAATTGCTTTGTTATTGTCGATTCATATCATTTGAAGAAATGACATGCGAAAAACCGAGAGCAGATGAGCTTTTTAAGCAAATCACCTAAAGCCCAGAGTCTCGAAAACTGTGGGACTTTTACCAACTAAACTGAAATTCCAGCATATAGTAGGACATGAGCTGACCTATCGACAGTTGCAGGATTTTCCATTCATAACAGGACACCCCGTATACACCAAATTTCCAAACAAAAATGGCAAGTGAATGTCCAAAAAAAATTCTAGCCACTCCAGTGTGAACCCATGCACTTTTTGCCCTCCTGAAATGTCCTCCGAAACCCTTCGAAATTCTTCGATGACGTCCTGTATTTGTCTAAAACATGTCTTTATTAGCTAGAAATGCAATACTGAAGCGACAAAAATCGCACGAGACGTCCTAAAAAACAAAAGCCTAGATTTTGATATCCTTCTTAAGGTTACCATGGGAAAAACCGAGGAAAAAACTTTCCGCAAACTTTGCAGTTAAGGAAGCTTTCCAGTGTGACAGCCCGAAAAATCGCTGTTTTTCGCGATTTTTTTTTTTAAAGAAAAAATAATCTAATCGGTCTGGTTTTTTTTTGTATGTTAATTGGGTATTGAAGAATACAAAACAATTTTTTAAAGATCGATTTATTTATTAATTAATATCTATAAAAATGATGAAACAATTGTTGCAGAAAATGCACTTGGATGTGGTGTCCACGTTGGGGGTCACAATTTTGATCTGAAACAAAAAACACAAAAAGATTATTGATCGGTATATAATTGGCTTTCGTGCTATGGAGGCTTTTTTTTTTTTTTTTTTTTGCAAAAATGGCGCCGGTTTGAACAAAAAGTATCGATTTTAGCATTTTTTTGGCAGTTTTTTTTACAAAAAAATAGGAAGATGTCAAAAAAAAAAAGCTTCCATAGCACGATAAACAATGACGTTAAGAATATTGTGTAAAAAATTCAACTCGATAGCTTTAAAACTCTGCCCTCCAAGTTGGACACCGTTTTGAAAAATGCTGTTTCGAGAAAAACGCGTTCAAAGTTTCGCTGTAGCTGTAGCGCTCCGTTGCCTTCTTCCAAGAAATGCTGTACAGTAACCGAAATAATCTGAATTTTGGCATGAAAATTTCAGGGAATATTCGGAAGAGTGTATACTATTCGATGAAGCAAAAAAAAATCGATTTTTTGAAAATTTCACACTGGAAAGCTCCCTTAATTTTCGACATCCAAAAGACAGTCGAAAAACGGCCACGTTCAAAAGTGCGTACCGGGGCGGAAAAAAATCGCAGAAAATTTTCTAGAAAAGCAAAATAAAGGTAAATTTGTCCTCTTCAAAACGTCACTTAAGAAATTCCATTATCTTCATTTTTGAGTCCGCTATCTAACTTTTAGAGCGGTGAGGAATTTCGACCAGTGTTCCCAAACTTTTTTGGCCGGCAGTGTGTACACACACACACACATACACATACACACATAAATACTCCAGAAAGGCCACAGAAGATGGTTGAACAAGCTAGGGGTGGGTTTAACCCTGAGATATTATGTAGACGTGGAAACCCAGTGACAAACGTCCGCGAGAGTAAAACGTTCTGTCGCGACTCACCATCGTAATCATATATATACATAAACACATATGTATATATGAGAATGCGGCTTACACCTATGCGGTTCCATGTACAAACACTCGTCGCCAATGGAAGTACTGAACAAAAGGGCCCAGTCTGGTTGTCCACAACCGTTGAGTTACCGAAATTATTACGCCCTTTCCGTCGTTACATCCCTCGGGACACACACACACACACACACACACACACACACACACACACACACACACACACACACACACACACACACACACACACACACACATATATCTATATATATACACATATGTACGCCCAACGGCCGTGTGCAATTTAAGGGGGTGTGAGAGAAGCGTGGGTTGCGTGTGTATACCCGTGGCCAATATGGAAGATCATATGTCATGCGAGAACCCCCAGGAGAGTGTGTAAGAGAAAGAGAGCTAGAGAGAGAGAGAGAGAGGATTTCCCCGCGAAATCTCTCGGTCCAACCCTCAAACCGTAGCTCACACAGCAGCATTCGCACTCGCGGCCTGAGAGCTCGTGTACACACGCTCCGAAGCATAAACATTCGTAAAGTCATCTATATATATATATATGAGGTAGCGCGGAGATTGAATTCCTGCAACACGGAGCAAGAATGTAACGCGCCCGAAAACGAATATAAACCAAATAAAATAAATATCACGCCGGAGAGAGGGAAGTCTCGCGGGCGAGCGTTATTCATTGTGGTCAGGCCTCGCTCGACCGAGAATTCATCTATCATTTATTTGTCTTTATCTATGCACTATGCGAGTATGAAATTCGTGCGGAACTACTCGGAACTCGTGGACGCAAAAAAATGGTCGATTTTGAATGTTTTTTTTTTTTTTTTTTTGACGGGACTATCCGGTATACGGTGTCGGGTTTTTACGGATAATTAATACATGGTCTTGTCAAGTTTGAGTAGTAGTATTATCGAGTTTTACTTGCACAACTTTTTCGCAAAGCTTTTCACAAGATTGCCAAGTTCGAGTTTTTTTTCAGTGAGAAACATTGACAATTGGAGTTGTAATTATTTAGGGAAAGTTCCGAGGTTGATGCATGACCGATCGGTGTAGGTGGTTCTGGCAACTAGGGTGATTTGAAGCGAAAAACAAAAAAGCGTACTTTTAGTATAACAATATAACTTTTGTAGGAGCAGATACTTTTGAGGAATTTGAAAATGAGAATTATGACAAGCGGTAAAAAAAAGTTCGATTTTCGGTCAAACAAAAAAAATTTGAGTCGGAATGCAACCAAAATTTATTATCTTTAATGACTCGATTCTTTTTTTGCCGATTTGGGCTGTGAAAATTCTTCAAACGTTTCCACTTATTCTTATTAGAAATTTTCGACCTCAAATTGCAAAACGTGCTAGTGAAATTTCCGACCTCAAATTGCAAAAAGGGCTGGTGAAACTTCCGACTCCAAATTGCAAAAAAGACTAGTGAAATGTCCGACCTTAATTTGCAAAAAGATCTAATGAAATTTCCAACCTCAAATTGCAAAAAATGCTAATGAATTGTTCAACTTCAGATTGCAAAAAGAATACCGATGAAAATGAAGAAGTAAAAAACGAAAAAAAATCTATCGTTGCGTTCCAACGAGGCAAGCTCCACCGTCATAAGTAAAAATGACAAAGGGCATCTACGGTTCGCCGTAGTGCAATAAGCGACTAAACCGTGATTCGGACAATTAAAAAATGTTTACAAAACCTTACTTGCACATTAAAGTTAACACCCCGGGGTATAAAAATACCCGATAAAAATCGTATTTTTCGGTCTTCAAGCTAACGCAAGCCTCTCGAATCCAACCGAACTCAAACGAGCCCAATCGACTTCAAATAGGCGGAAGTAAGTCGTGAAACGAATTTTCGCCTAAGCAGATGGTATTCTAATGAATATCTGCTGTCAGCCGAAGTAGGTATGGACCTTGACGACTCAAGCAGCCCAGATAAACCCAAATCGTGGCAATTAACAAACTCGTATAAACGCTAACAAACTGAAATTAGTTCTGACTAATTGTAGGCAGATCGGATTTTAATTGATATCGGGTTTCAATTGTAGCATGTAAAATGTGTATATATATATATCTACATTTGCGTCCAAATATTTACACACACGAAGGATCGTGATGCATGTTCCGAGGAGCGTGTGCGGCGGCCTGTTTGGTCGGTTGTGTGCATATATATATATACCCATACACGTGCACACGGGGGCTTATTAATCTGCTGGAAAAGCGATAAAGCGGCTACCCACGCGACAGCCAAACGCCACTACTTCATACTTGCAGCCCACGGAGCCAGCAGCAACAACCCCCGTTGCTTTTTCTCGTGGCCAATGCCGCACGTTTCCGGTAGACGGGGGAGGGTGGTGGGGTTCAATATGTGACTTTCATGCCTTCCATCTCTCTCTCTCTCTCTCTCTCTCTCTCTCTCTCTCTCTCTCTCTCTCTCTCTCTCTCTCCGTTTCTCTCTCCCTTTTTGTTTCTTGTTTCCTTCTCGCGAAGCATACCCCTTAATTGAGCTATGCGCGATACGTATAAGCCGGAGGAAAGGAAGTTTCCTGGGCCGAGTGAGAATTGCTGCGAACGGAGCCAGCTATTGGTTAGTACATCATGCGTGGTGTGACGGAAACATGAAACGGGGATTGAAATTGTATGTGATTACGGGCTGGGGATTAATGAAAAGTACGGTTTTCATTGGGTAAGCCAAAATCGAGAGAAAAAGAGGATATTCCATATTTGTGCTCTGGATGAGAAGGCAAGGGAAAAGAAGAACCCGTGCAGAAATTGTCGTAGGGATCCAATTGGATTACCATACTCGTCAATACTTTCCGATAGGGATGCCATTGAAGTTTGCATCTTTCCAATGCAACGATTTATTTCTCTTGTTTTTTATTTCTTTGTTTTTCATTGTCATCTAAAGCCCTTTTTGACAATTGGTCATACATTTTTCACAGCCAAATCAAGCGGAAAAAAATTGAACGGTTGAACAGAAATTACTTTTCGTTGCATTCGAACGATGCAAATTTGGTTTCCAGTATAGGGATACGTAGTATAGGGATCCAATGGTCCAATGGTATCGGTTATAGGAATCCAATGGTATGGGGAGCTCTAGTATAGTAATTCAATGGTATGGTGAGCTCTAGTATAGTAATCCAATTGTATAGGGATCCCTAATATAGGAATCCGATGGTATGGGGATCCCTAGTATAGGAATCCAATTGTATAGGGATCCCTAGTATAGAAATCCAATGGTATGGGGATCCCTAGTATAGGAATCCAATGGTATGGGGATCCCTAGTATAGGAATCCAATGGTATAGGGATCCCTAGCATAGGAATCCAATCGTATGGGGATCCCTAGCATAGGAATCCAATGGTATGGGGATCCCTAGCATAGGAATCCAATGATATGGGGATCCCTAGTATAGGAATCCAATGGTATGGGGATCTCTAGTATAGGAATCCAATGGTATAGGGATCCCTGGTATTGGGATCCAATGGTATACGGATCCCTAGTATAGGAATCCAATGGTATGGGGATCCCTAGTATAGGAATCCAATGGTATGGGGATCCCTAGTATAGGAATCCAATGGTATAGGGATCCCTAGCATAGGAATCCAATGGTATGGGGATCCCTAGCATAGGAATCCAATGGTATGGGGATCTCTAGCATAGGAATCCAATGGTATGGGGATCCCTAGTATAGGAATCCAATGGTATGGGGATCCCTAGTATAGGAATCCAATGGTATCGGGATCTCTGGTATTGGAATCCAATGGTATAGGGATCCCTAGGAGATGAATCCAATGGTATAGGGATCCCTAGTATAGGAATCCAATGGTATAGGGGTCCCTAGTATAGGAATCCAATGGTGGCATTTAAAAAAAATACCATGTAACAGCCAAAAGTAGTAATCAAACATAGCCTAAGTCTCTAAAATGGTGAAGAAATATTTCCTTTAAAAAAATCACGAAGATCAGCAAATTTTTTCCTCGCCTAAAGGTCTCTTCAGTATCTACCTCTTCCTCTTACCTCTTCCTAAAACTAACCTCTGCCTCTTCAAAACCTACCGGGAAATCAACCATTTTTAACTTTTTACGTTGTTGAGTTATGAAGAGTTAAAAGTACAAATCCCGTTACAAAAAAGTTCAAATCGCTTAAAATAGTATATCTTAAAAATCGATTTAAATCCCATACCTAAAAATCCACTGTAATTGTCATTTTTATTTACTTTACTGCCCTTTGACATAATATCACCACACACGAACACGCTCACGAAGCGTGCAGGCTATGTTTCAATACGCCGAGTTTTTTCTCGTCACTTTTCACATACTTTCGATTCTAACGTGGTACGAATTATCAAACGGCGTTCATCGGGGAACAGTGCAGAATCCAATGGGGTCAGAATGAGGCTTCTCTATGCGCGGTTTCCCTAACGAATCCCTATAGAGATGTGGATGCACTTTCGGACTCCCCAACAAATTTGTGCACGAGATCACGAAGGGATATTTTTTGGGCGATCCAACACATGCCGTGTGAGAGTTCAAAATAAAAAAATTCTCAAACGACTTTAATCGTAAAATATCGCAAAATCTGTTTGGAGCCCAATATGGACTCCCTGCATACCGCGTCCTAATCAAATCCCTATAGTAATGTGGTGCAATCTGGGAAGTCGCAAACAAATGCCTGCACGGGAATAGGAGTGCCGAGGGAGATGCACTGTCTGTCTTTCGGTTTTACTTATCGTTTGTTACTCCGGTATTTCCAGTTCCCTCCCATTTGATGCACTGCCTGATACACTAGCCCACGATGGCACAGGTCAACTGTGGAAAAGCTCTGCCAATCGGGTCTACCCTTTAGCTGAGTTTCGCAGTTGCGTCCACCATCTTGAAACCTCAGTAAAATTACGCAAGCCACGGGACATGCTTGAACGGTCACCCATCCGAGTATTGGCGCTGACTATCCAGCCACTCGAGATAGCCGTGTCCAACTCACGAGTGCCATTTTTCCTCCTCTAATTATTGTTTTCTGAAAATAAGTTTCACGTAGTCGCGTGGATTAGCATTAGGACGATCACGACCGTGGTGGCCTCCGCGCTCATTCAAAAGGGCGCACAGGACGCACGGAGACACGGAAAGCTCGCAAGGGTGAAGTGGAGTACAGAGGCGAGGGGTAGTGGCGATGGTGGTGGTGGAGTATGTCGGGCTCGTTGTAGTCTCGCGACTCTTTGTCCGACTAACAATATAAGGGTGAATCGTGTGTAGGTGGGGAGTGCGGAGGCAGGGAGAGAGAGAGAGAGAGAGAGAGAGAGAGAGAGAGAGAGAGAGAGAGAGAGAGAGAGAGGGAGGAATGAGGAGGGGCGAAAGAGGTTGAGGGACGAGGTTCATGGGGCTCGGATTTATTGCTGCATTCCAACCTGATAATTCTGCACGATTGGGTGGTTTGTGGGGCTCGAGCACAAGACACGTTAACCATTTTATATATATATATACCTACAAACGCATATCTACGCGTACATACATAGAGAATTGCGTGTCTTTATCGTTTATCATCGACAAAGAAAAGCAGCTGTCCTCTCGGAGAGTCATAAAAAAAACCGCGGCGAACGCGAAAGAGAGCGATAGAGAAAGACTGCTCCATCCATTTTATCCAGACGTTGATCACTTGTCCATGTTTTTTTTTCTCCCCTTCTGCCTCCATCCCTTGACATTCTCTCCCTCGGCTAATCGCAGCTCGCACATATCCAGCCGCAATATCAACTATTGACGACCTGAAAAGTCAACGTCGGGCTACTCGGCCTCGCGCGGACGGATGTCCATCGGATTCTATATCCGTCCGACCACTTGAAATTCCAGTCGTGCGAATTAGAGGGAGCAGGCGTGCCATTTTGCAAGTACGTTTAGCTATGCCGCGGATCGACTTTCCATCTGAACCGATCAACCATCCGATGCACGAGCGTGTCGTTTTCGACTCGTAACGGCTTCATGGACGTACTTCGGACGTACTCCAGGCCCCTGCAGATGGCTGATTGGGAAAACGTTGGGACTTCGACCCAAAGACGACTAGGGGATTTGACTCTTTTCCTCACCTTTACCTCAAGTAAAGACGAGTAGTGTAGTAGATAGGTAGTAGTAGATAGAGCAATGACCTATGCGCGTGTGGTAAAGCGCTTTACGAGCTAACACCACTGGAGAATTGTCAAAATATCGATTTCTTTTAAATCGGCTTAACGCGTTACCCCCACTTGTAGCGCAAAAAAAAGGCCTTTTTCATGAATTTTTTTAAAGAAAACTACAAAACTTTTTTAATCGATCAATATACCATCTTAAAGAACACATCTTGAAGAACTTTCAGTAATTTTTTTATTGAAAAATATTACATTGTTTAGTGGCAAATGGCCGTCAATGAAATAATGTTTTTATATACACGGTTTGCGGTGACCAACATTGCGGCGAAGTGGATCATCTGAGAAAAAAATGCGGATGGATTTAGACAAATATAAGTATAAACTAGTCTTTAGTCGAAGGATTTTAAAATGTATTCATTTTTCACAAAATGACGGACAGTCAAAGTTAATGGTTCGATTTTATCGAAAAAAAACGGCCGTTTTTGGCTATAAAACGGCCATTTTTTTCGAAAAAAAAAAATCGGACGATAAAAGACTACATTTTTATGTATTAAATAAGCCTGCAAAATTTCAAGAAGATCGGTTCATTAGTGTTCGAGTAATCTTGGTCACCGACTTCAGAAATGCCATTTTGAGAAAAACGTGTTTAAAGTTTCAATTTCAGTTCTTCAATTCACGGATTCTTCTCCTTCAACGCTCATATCTCAGTCAATTTTGTTCGGATCGACTTGAAATTTTCAGGACATATTCTCAGATACTTCTACTTAAAAAAAATGCAATAAAAAAAATCGATTTTTTTAAAATCGCAAGTAGGGGTAACCCCTTAAGAGACACTCTAAAGCATCTAGATTAAGGAGGTACGATCATTACTACGAATCCAACTTTCGGATTTGAAATTTTTTTTAAATTTTGACGAATACTTTTTTCGCCTATGGCCAAAATTTGAACTATTTTGACCGTTTAGTTTTTTCGCAATAAAACTGCAAAGTCGAGCATTTTACGTTACCGAAGCACGTCGTCTCATGGAGACGGTCAACCGGAAGTGTGGTGATCGTGGTTTTTCTGCTCACGTATCCAACTAAACCCGTTAGAAAACTGAAATTCGACAGATTAGATACAATAGATATTGTAAAAAATAAGGAAATCAATCTTCACTGTGTGGATAAACCACTACATTACAAGAAAGTTTCAATTTCCGGTTGAAAATGGTCAGAACGGCGAAGTAGCATCCACAGACTTAGCAACGTCACGAGTGACAGCTGATGCGTTTGGCGAACATAACCCAGCTTTGTTTTGAAATTCATTTAAATAGAAGGCGCCACAAAATATGCAAACAAAAATTTATGGAGTTTTATCATTTATCACGTATCAATAATATGTATAATTATATTCTGCCTATCGTGTTAATTGCGCTGAGGTGATTCAAGCTTATTTTAATAGGCTTCAATTTTATTACGTTAATATTATTACAAAGATTACTACCGAGTAGTTGACAACTTAATTTTTCAGTATTTATTTGTTCACGAGCAACGAATTCATCATTTACCACAACATTTGACACACTATAATCGATAATACGAATAATCAACATAAATAAACATCAATCAGAGCAGCTGTGGGTAAAATAAATTTAGACTCTTTTTGACCCCGTGGAAGTGATCGTACCTCCTTAAGGGAGGAAGTCACACGTGGGGGATTTTCCATGAGTTAATTATAGCATTATTTATTAATAAATGATTGTCCTTTTTTGTGTCAAAAATTGAATGTTTACTTTAAATGCTTGCCAATGATACAAAAAATCACATTTTCAAAATTCCCTACGTATTTCACTAGCTATACTCATGTAAATTAATAGAATTTTCAATTTTTTTTCCAATTTCCAATTTGCGTCAGTTACACTGCGTGCCGCAGAGCGTCTCAGATTCATCATGCCTTGCGAGAATGTTTCCAGCGTCACCATATTGTATAATTTTATAATATAATTTTTGTTTATTTACTTGAAGATATGACTAATAATATCCTTGAATATTATTATCCTCTCACTTGGCTTTCCACCAACAAAAAAAAATCACGAAAAATGAATAAACTTCTAGACGTTTGCAGGGATGTAATCCCTTAACCGGTTATGCCTAGTTTTAACAGTCGAAAGAAGCTCGTTTCTGGGATTTTTAAAATAGAAAATCCTGGTGATCAATTTTTACCATAATTAGGTATCGAAAAAGTATCATCGCAAGAACACTCTGTAATTTTTTTGTGTAAAAATATTCTATTACAATCGAATGACAGTCAATCAACGGGAAGAACCTCTCGAAGACGTTCTTTGCGGTGATCAATGAATCCTTCTGAATCAGGTTATCTAATAGAAAAAAATCAAACGGATTTCGTTAGTCTATCTATAATTCCCGAAATATCGAATTTATAAAGACTGACGCGTGTTCGGAGAGACTTAATTTTTGCGAAAAAAAACATTGGCATTTTTCGTTCATCAAATTGAAAGTATACAACGGGGAAAAAATTCTTCGATCAAATACTATATTTTTACACCTAGAAAAAGCTCTTAAAATTTCAGAAAGATCTGTGCAGTAGTTTTTTTATTTTTATTTCCTAACCAACTTTGAAAACGTACTTTTAAGTACGAAGCGCAAGTTTCGAACGACGCTTCGAGCGTTCCGACGGGTGTCAATAACAGCCTGTAAATCTGGCAGTTTTGATCCGATCACCTCGAAATTTTCAGGGAACATTGACAAGACGGTGTACTGTTGTCAAAATATATTGATTTGGAGAAAAGTGATTTTTCGACTTTTACAACCAGGCATAACCCCTTAAGGAACTTGAAGGGATGTACGTGTGCATTGTGTTGTACATACACCAACCGCGAGGGTGCGGGCCAATATGGCATTGGTCGGTACGTTCAACGTTGTAATACCGATGGTGGCGTCCGCCATGAGAGCTATAACAGTGCACGGTACACACATCAATCACCGGCATTTTAATATCGGCCGGTGGAGCACAATAGCACCAAAACGCACATTCCCGACAGGGGGGGGGGGGGGAGGGAGGATAGAAAGTCCCAGAATGAAGGAACAGAAAGGAGAGGGAGAGAGAGAGAGAGAGAGAGAGAGAGAGAGAGAGAGAGAGAGAGAGTTCAAGCTACATATACCCTATCCACTCCCACGCCAACAAGCCCCATCATCGTTTCGAAAACGCCACTTTTTCCCTCCCTCCGTTCCCTGGACCTCTTTCGCTGAGGGTCGGAGTTGGGGGGGGGGCGATAGGATGCGAGAACAATTTTTCCTCTTTTATCATCCCTAAACCAGAAAATTCTTCCAATTCGCCTCGGGTATATCGCGAACGCGTCCATTAGTTACGCGTTTTTGGTGCCACGCACGCAGATATGACGAGTTCCATGCCGTGAAGCGGTACGAACGGAAACGTCCGACAGCAGACACATGTGGATAGCGGAAACAGAGAGAGAGGGAGAGAATTATTGATACATTATATATTCATGGGCAGGTGGAAAAAATCCTGCCAAAAGTTAAAATAATATCAAATATTTGTGTAAAGAAAAGTAAGGGAGACCGATTGATCGATTGATTGACAATTGTATTTGTATCTTGATCTGATCTGCGGGCGAAGCATGCCCTACGGAATTTATAATAGGGGCAAGTTTATAATTGAAATAATGTATTTTGTATGGGAGAAGATGGAAGAATACATAAAATGATATATATGAAAGTAAAAATGTAAAAAAATATCAGAATAATATGAAGGTAATTGAAAAAAATGAATGTGAGTATATATTTATAGTAACTTTATATATATCTTTATTTTTATATATTTATAGTAACTTTTTTTAAATTTTTACTATAAATTTAAATTTTAAGTTTAATTCAAAGTTACTATTACTATTACTGAAGTTAAAATTTTATTTAAAAATTTAAAAAAACCTCATAAAAGTTACTATTATATTACTAAAGTTAAAATTTAAAAAAATAAAGTTACTATTACTAAAGTTAAAATTTAAAGTTACTATAAATTTAAATTTATAGTAACAGCGTATATATTTATAGTAACTTTACATAATTTTTTTTATATTACCTTCATATTATTCTGACATTTTTTTATATTTTTATTTTATTCTTATTTCTATATTTTATAGAAAAATGGAATCAATGCAGAATGGATATACAAATAAAGAGGCAGAGAGAGAGAGAGAGAGAGAGAAAGCGACCAAGCGGAAAAAAACTACAATTCACGGCGTGTACAAGATCAACATAACCTCACAAATTTTCAAACCGTTTTTTCCTCCCAAATCCTCAAGTTTTTCAACAACAAAAAAAATCATCAGCCTCCAAAATTCATCGAAGCCAAGCTCGTCGATTTTCCACCCAAATATTGCTCTTCTCTGAAAAAGCTCCGCTCGAAAATTTCCGCTACTTCTCTCGCAGTCATACGTCATCTGCTACTTCTGTTTCGCCCCAAGCGATAGATCCATTCGGTACGTACGTGAAAAAAAAAGAAATACCAATAACCGTGAATATAAAATTTCATTTCGTGTATTATCCATTTTTAATCAATCGATCGCAATTCTCGGACATAAAAATAGAATGGAAAGTCCGGGTTAACCGAATTCGAGGGAAACTCGATATTCCCGACCAATCGACGTTCAACGAGCATACCGCGTAAGGTATGACTGTTTTCTTTTTTTTTTTTTGTACTATACCGAATCGTTCAACGATACGTTCGTAATTAATCAAAGGAATCAAATTATACAATGATTAATCAATTGAAAAATATTATCGAGTTGACGTTTATCGCTACACGTGCGTGCGTGTGCGTGTATGTTTGTGTGTGTGAGGGGGGGGGGGGGGGTGCGCGTGCGCGCGTGTGCGCGAGGGCCTCGTGTCTTGTCCACGATTGCTGACATGTGATCGGCCTCCTATCGCAGAGAGAGAGAGAAAGAGAGAGAGAGAGAGAGAGAGAGAGAGAAACAGAGGTAGATGTCGATTATATCGTCTGATGAAAAATCGATAGGTCTCGTTAATCGCGTTCCCTGCACTGACAGCCATTATGTAACGACCTCTCGCCAATACTGCATACACTGTATGTATATATATATATATATATGTATATATATGTATGTATATATGTATGTATATATATGTGTATATATATATATATATATAATATATATATTTATGGACATCGGGGATGGCTGACGTGTGGCATGAGAGTACGACCGCAGCAGCAACCCCCGGTCCACCTGCCTCGTCGTGCTATAAACCAAAAATTCCACTCGCTCTCTCGGCCATCAACATGTGTGTCGATTTCTGCTGGACATAACCTGCTGCTCGTCCTCCGCGTTCGTCCTCCTCTCATTTCTCCCTCCTGAAACTTCTACCGCACCTCCCCCCCCCCCTTCCTTGCATCGAAAACACGTCGCACGTCCTTTCCAAATGTATACGCGTGTCTGTGTGTGTGTAGGGGGGGGGGGGGAGCGGGAGCCTCACGGCTCGTCGGATAAACGAATTTGTCAATATTAGATTGATGCGACAAGTCCTAATAAAAATAAACCTGTCGAGAGTTGTAACGAAAACACGAGCGACAGCCTGAGCGCGAACTGACGAGGTGGCGGCTGCTGTTTTTTTGGTCCTTCTCTTTTTTGCCGCTTGTTCGGCCGTTTTATTAAGGAGTGAAACAATTAAGGGGTGACACACTACCGGGAAAGGGTAGCATTGATGTGGAGGGTCTGATGTTTTGGAATCGATTAGTCTACTTTATCGGTAATTTATTATTGGATGGTTGAAGGTCACGCAAAAGAGAATGGAATTCATTTTGTTGAGAACGTGGGTCTAATTTTTTCAATTTGTAGGATTAGTTTGAGGATAATATCAGATGGCTTCTTCATGCAGATCTGAAACATCGAAACGGGAACCACTATTTTTGGAAAATATTTATTGATGGATTAACGTCGGGCTGCAGACCTTGCATTGCGTTGTTTGAAAAATAAGACACATTTTTTTTATAAATATTGTGATTGCTGAAAGAATTTTCGATTTTTAAATAAAAATATGTGGTACTTCGCTGGCTCACTCTATTTACATTAGGAAATACTGTGATGAACACTGCTCAGACGGTTCAGTCACAACGATTGGAGATATTGCATCTTGGAGGACAGCAAAAAAATGAATGCACAGACTACTAAGTGTGCTGAAATTTTGTGTTAAGGATGTTGAGTCCCTATGAAACATGTTAATGTTAATTGTTCAATAAATAGCTTCTTAATCGTCATGAAATTTTTACACGACCTCCTGAATACTTCATGTAAAAACATACCAAATTTTCAGAATTCTATCATCATTACTTCAACCTCCTTAAGGGTTGAAATAAAAAATGATAAGAAAATTCTGAAAATTTGGTATGTTTTTGTATGAAGTATTTAAGAGGTCGTGTTAAAATTTCACGACGATTAGGAAGCTCGTTATGAAAAATTAACATGTTGTTAAGAACAATTTTTAAAAGAAATAAAAAAGAATTTATCAATAAACTTCGTTTTGTTTCCGTTGCTTTCAGTATATTGTAGATATTATAAAATTGAGAGGTCAAAAAAAAAACTTATTGCAAAGTTACATCAGTTTCCATAAAACAACATTTAATTTGTGAACGTTAATTGTTCAATAACGAGCTTCCTAATTGTCATGAAATTTTTACACGACCTCTGAAATATTTCATACAAAAACATACCAAACTTTCAGAATTTTATCATCATTTGCGATTTGGGACGCAACATCCTTAAGAGGAATTTTTTTAAAAATGTCAGTACTCTCGTTTCCGTGGTCTTTGAGGAACTCTGATCGAATAAGATGGAAGGAAGTGGTAACGGACGGGGGTTATTTTGATGTGGAGCTTCTCGAATAAAAAGACACAAGTACGTCCGGGGAGGGGTTGCATATTCCGGTAAATCGCAGGAGGACGAGATCGTCTGGAAGTGTTGCTTTTTCACCAGCAATGTTTGCTTCCTGTCTATACAGGATGGCTCGAAAACGACGACCAAAAGGGGATCCCTCGTATCGATACCTATCTGAATCTACCCCATGTATGTTCTACGATCTTTTTTACTTTTCGAGAAAACGGCATTTTAAATTATTTTTTCTTGTTGCCCTGTAGCGTAGGTTATGTATAATAAAGCATTAAAAACTATTAGATACGTATTTTTTTATCGGCGGAAAACGGTTTTAAGGGGAGAGAATACCCCTCGAGGAATGGCGTGTCGAGGAGTGGCTTTACAGTTTTACCAGCAAGCAGTCCACCGAACTGAATGGAACAAAAATTGAACAAAAATTCTTCTAAAGTAAAGCGATGGAAAATCCACTTAGACGTGTTGATAAAAAAAAATTAAGGATCGACACGCCTTTCTTCAAGGGTTGGTTTCCCCTCCTCCCTTAAAACAGTTTCTCCGCTGATAAAAAAAACATACGTGTCTAATAGTTCCCAATCCTTAAATCACAAATATGAGTTTCACGAAAATGGAAAGGGGCCACTTAAGTGATGTTCCTTGTTAGAAGTTTCTAAAAGCAATCCGTAGTTATTCAAACTAGTACAACTACTTTATTTCAGCTCAACTTTAGAGACTGATCCTCTCGAACCTATTTTTTTACGTTTGATTAAATCTAAGGCACCGTCGTTGGTGTTCAGTTTGTAATTTATTTATTGCCCAACAGTGCACTTTATAAAGATAACACAAGTTTTAAAAATCACGAAGACACACAAAAGCTAAAAAGAAAAAATGCTTTTTTCTCGAAAAGGATCCAAATAGGCGTTGATACGTGGCATCTAGATTTTTCTTTTAGATGTCACTTCTCGAGCCGCCCCGTATACGTGTATCCGTAAAAATGCACGATCCTAGCAGTACAACTCGAGGGAGATGATTCTCCTCAAAATGGATGTATCTCGTAAAGCAAGCGAGCCGACAAATACGCATTTCTCTCCTCACCCTCTTCTTCCCTTTCCATATCTTTATCTCTCTTTTCCGGTCTGGGTGTGCGTGGATGTGTCTATCCATGGTAGGAAGGGAAGCCGTTTATCCC
>CATODD010000151.1:0-19346 GCA_951751655.1 Ophion costatus | reverse complement strand
GAGAGAGAGAGAGAGAGAGAGAGAGAGAGAGAGACAGCAAGCATAGAAACAGATACAGTTTCAACTTTGTAAAACGAGAAGGGTAGCTGGAAAAAGGGTCTTTTTTTACTCGACGATTTGCGAGGAAATTACGATTTTATTTAATGAACGTCATTCCAGGCAGGGGTGAAATTCGACACGATGATACTGTACACTTCGCTGCTGTACGGAAAAAAAAATTTCGCAACTCTGCAGATATTTCCATCGTAACCCGCTGCTTTCCCTCGTCTTCCTTGACTCCCAAATATCCTTTCGCGTTCGTTATTGATTGGGCTATGGCTTCGTTCGAGACCCGTGGAACCGAATAACAACAACGGACGCGTATATTTTTCGATGCTCAACACAAACGCGCGGTGCGGATTACGAGTGCGCGATGTTACAATAAATAATTGTGGACTGGAGAGGGATTTTTCGCCTAATTGGAAGGCAGCTATTATTTTCCTGCGTACATAAATATAATATATATATATATATACACATGAGGGCTTCGATGAGGTTTAGGTGGAAAAGAGAGAATATTCGACGAGAGGATATTGCGAGCATCGAACCTTGAACTTCTCTATCCTGCCGATCCGATTTAGCATGCGGTGGGATCGGCGATAATCCGACGTTTCACCGTGCGTGTTCCACTCTTCTGATGTTATAGCCGATGATCAATGATAGAACAAAGCGCCATGTTACGATGAGCACGAGTACTAGTGAATCGCTGATACAGAGCATGTGGTTTTTTTTTCTCCAGAGTACATGAAACGCGTTTTTTGGATTATAACGAGACGAGCTGAATATTTGGAGTCTCTTTTTTCGGATCTTGAACGAGCGAAATATAGTCGACGAATGACGAGATCTTTATATTCTATTCATTGTTCTTTTTGGACCTCTAGAGATGCGTGTTTGACGCAAATGCGATTTGTTTGTTCGTGAGAATGGGTTTTTTAAATTATCGCTAAAACTAAGTTCATTTTAAGTTTATTAAGGAGTTACGCCTAGTTGTAAACGTCGAATCATCAATTCTTTTCACATCAATATATGTTCACAGTATATCACCTTATAAAGGCTCCCTGAAAATTTCAAGGTGATTGGATCAAAATTGACAGATTTATAGACTGTCGTGTTGACGCGCGTCGGAACGCTCGGAGCGTCGTTTGGAACTTTAAACGCGTATTTCTCGAAAGTATATTTTGTAAGACGGTGGGCAAAATATTTCAGAAACTACTGCATCGATCTTTATAAAATTTATAGTATTTTTTCTAGGTGTCAAAATATAATATTTGATCGGAGGAGTTTTTTTTCTCGATGTATACTTTCGATTTGATGAACGAAAAATGTCAATTTTTTTCGCAAAAATCAAGACTTACTTTAAACACGTGCGGTTTTTACAAATTTTCTATTTCGAAGATTCTTTCGATTAATCATAGGATAAAATAATATACTACGAAATCTGTGTGATTTTTTGATATTAGATAACCTGGTCAGAAGGGCATTGCTCACTGCAAACGACATTTTCGAGAGATGCTTTCTGGATGTGGGCTGTAAATCAATTATAATTGAGAAATTTTGCACAAATAACTTAGTGTTCTTAAGATGATAGTTTTTCAAATACCTTATTTTTGTAGAAATTTATAATTATTTTTTAAAAAAGAATTTCTAAAAGATCTAAAAAAATCCCATAAAATACGAGTATAACCCGTTGATCCAATATATTTATTTTATTATAAAACTAATTCAAAATTGAAAAATTCTTCATATACCCAAAAAATAGCTGCAATGCTGCTCGCATGGCCTGCGGGCTATTCTAATCTTATCTCTGTAGCCTCCACCGCACACTTGTCACTCCACATTTTTTGAATTTTGTCCCGAACATTTTTTTGTAATACTAATCCTTTTTTTATTTATTCCCCTTTTTATTTTTTTCTCAAGCATCTAATAAACACTGGTTCACGCTAGGACTGATTGAATTGTGATTGATGGTTTTTCGTTTTATTGCCCCATTGAAATACTGATCAAAGGGTATTTCGGGTCCCAATTATATCCTCAGGATGTTCAGCTCTCCGCCATAAGTGTAATTAATTATCGAGGGCCCTCTTGAAAATTTCGTTGATTTATCGATACGACCCTCGTCATCGAGATAGACATGCGGAAAGCTGTTCGACTTCAATTAACGATTAACAAACCGAAATAGGATATTTCCACGGTGAAGTTTAGCCAAATCATCCTTTTTCGCGCGACGAAGGTATAATTAATATTTCAATTTGCTTCAACGAGAAATTGGAAGCGTATAAGCTCATCATCGACGAATGATTTCTCACATTGTTGATTGTCGTTACATCGGCCCCCATAAATAGTCGACCTGTGAATTTGTCGTTAACGACAACGTTTAGTAAAAATTTGAGATAAGGAATCCATTTCTCTACGAGATGATCATTTTTTTCGGGAGGTGAATTCGTCGAAGAGTTGACGAAGCCTCGTTAAGGGAGTATCCCTCTCTAGAAACTTCAAATAATTGTTTCATTTTTGCATATTGTTATAGTGTGAACTTTCAAGAATATTTTAAGACCAAACGGACCCAGAAATTCTAAAAATGGACGAAAAATGGAGAAAAATGAGCTTTTCTTTGGAGAAGCAGTCATTTTTCGTATTTTTCGAAATTTCGAAAAGTGGATCGTGAACCCATAGCCAGTTGGATATATTTGAAGAAAACATTTTTTGTTTTCGTTTCAGATTACGTTTGAGCCTGGTAGAGATTCCGCCGAATCGGGCCTCGCCGCTGGCGCACTGCAACGCCAACTGCAGCACCAAGAACGCTGTGAAAGATTTTCTTCCGAAAAAATTGCATTGTAACCATAAACATGTGTGCAATATGCTGGGAAAAAATTAATTCATTCCAGCCAATGTGCTACTAGAAAAAAAATCATCATTTTGACCCTTCAAATAGGGCTTCCAGAGAGGGATACTCCGTTAAGGTATCCCTTTCGCGGAGCGTCGTATTTGTGGGAACATAAGGAGGGCCTTTTTGAATCTATGGTAAATTACAGTGGCGCCAATAAAAATAAGTCACGAACAATCAATATACCCGACGATAAACTGGAATAAAAAAGTTCGCCCAAATTTAATACAGTTACAGTGGGTAAAATAGTATTTGTACATTTCACACGAAACTGTTGTTAACTTGGCTTTCATTGTTTGGTCCCGTTTTCCCAAGATTTTTGTAAACAGGCACCATGTATATTTAGGATAAACTCCCGACACGAAAACTTGATAAAGCATAAAAATTATTTCGTAGGATAATTTGAAAGCGACGACGTGTACAAATACTCTTCTTTACCCACTGTAGATATTTTTACATTTTCTCTAAAAAACCGCGGTTACGAAAATTCTTCTGCTAGTCACATTTTGCCAAGTTTTAACGTTAATATTTTGTTCAAACACTCTTCAGAAATTTTCAGAATTTTTTTACACACATTGCAGTTTATATTAGACGGCTAGAGTTATTTCATGTATAAATTATTAGATAGAAATCTGGCCGGCGTGTAATCTCGATAAGGTGCCGTATTATGGCCTCAGGCCACCGTAACGGGTATAAAGTCATGTGCGAAGTAACAATTTCTTTTTTCGTATAAAAAAGTGATTCACTCATAAAATTAATCACGCATGAATTTAGTACGAATATCAAGCTGCTAGAAAGTATTTTTTTTCTTCGATGTACAAAATGGCCGACTACTTTATTTTGTTTGGGTCACAATTTTTTACCTAGAACAAAAAACAAAAATTCTCGTCAATCTACATTAGAATATCTAGAGAAGTACGTACGGAATTAAAAAAATATTGTTTTATTCAGAAGTTGTAGGTATTTGAACTTAAGAAATGAATTTTCGGTGCAAAATTTCGTTATAACGGCTCATAAACTGCTCATAAAATGAAAAGTTTTCCATTAATCAGAAATTCCGTACGTACTTCTCTGCGAAACGCAATTAGGAACATAACTTTTAAATTTCAAGTAAATCTAGTGAAAATTGTTGAAGTTATTTGTCACGCCGATTGGAGCAAAGCTGTTTCGAGAAGTTTCGAGTAGTCGACCATTTTGTACATCGAAAAAAAATGTATATTTTCCAACAGCTCGATATTCATACTAAATAGATGTGTAATTAATTTGATGAGTAAATCACTTTTTAATACGAAAAAAATTGTTTAATTCGCACATGATTTTAGACCCGTTACTGTGGCCTAAGGCCTTAAAGAGACCATTTTCGGAGACGTAATTTTTCGTTAAAAGTTCGGTAGCTTGACTTGAAATTTTACCTATACTGGGATGTGCTTTCACGTCGTTATAGGCAAAAATAAGTTGATTGTTCAATATTCAGATTCGTGAAAGGAATATCTTCAAAATATATGCAGGATATTTAAGGAACAACGGTTGGCATAATTCTCCGTTTTTGCATGATTTTTTAACGTCCCACCGACGGAGAAAATACATCGATGAGTCTCCATGTTAAAACCGTTAAATTCCCTGTCTTTGGGACGATCTATATTTAATTTTTAATTCCATTATTTTCAGAGTGGGCAAAAAATGCAGCGAAAGGATATTTCTGAACAACATGCAGTTTTTCAAAAGCCTGATCGTTCCATCGTGTTTATACTCTGCAGTATTTTCGCCGGAGCTTTTAGCGGCGTGTCCAATAGACTCGAGGGCCAGCCAATCTCGGTACGCGGCTCGCGGTATTCACAAGCGCTCCCGTCAAATTTGCCGCTCCTGCCTGCCTGCTAAAGCGAAATCGCGTTAGCTCCTCGCTTTTTGCGAAATTAGATAAGCTCTCGACCTTTGCCATCTATAACACTGATAGCAATTATTTCTGTCGGCTAGGGAAGACAAAAAAACGAGTATAATTCGATCAGGCTGGGCTTTTTTTCTTTTTCTATCGATCGTAGAACGGGTGAGAAAAATATGCAAAATCTCGACGTCAGTCGTAGCACGGTGCAGACAGTCGCACCGGTGGAGAGCACGGGAGCAATGTACGATAATTTGATCGTGATAATTTCCATTTATGACAATTTGGACGGATCGTTCATAATGCAGATTGGAAATGGAGGAGGCAAAGGGCCAATTGAAGCTTTTAGTGAGGCAACATTTGGTCCTATTGTTTTTTACCTATTTGGGTGAAAAATTACATTTTTCAACAATATTTTTATTTTTAGTTTTAAGGCTTTCACGGCCCTTTGTGTAATTCGAAGAGTATGTGGCTTCCAAAATATATTTTATGCCGAAAATATCTTTCGAAAGTATTACCTTTTAGCTATGTTTCCTGAAAATTTGATTGAAATATTCCTAAAATTGAGTGACGTACAGCTTCTAACAGTTGGCCGAGTGAGCGGCAGCACCGTGCATCAATCTTTAAACCTCCATATTTGTATTTTATATTAAAATAAAAATATTCGTACTTTTCAAATAAATAATACGTTTTATCAATAAATTAAAATGTCAGGTAATTTTGAGACACCCTGTATATGGGCAACGAGAGTTTTGCCATCGGAGCGGGAGATTTTCATCGCTGGTCACATCGGGAATGAACACAACGGACGGTATCGCGTACCTGATATCACTGCTGCTCGTGTATTTACAGGATACATTTATATATAGACGTCTCGATTACGAGAGGCAACGATGGGTGTGGTGTGAGGCAGGTTGCCTGATTGCGGCCGCCGTCGAGTTGT
Source organism: Ophion costatus (assembly GCA_951751655.1). Classification (NCBI taxonomy): domain Eukaryota; kingdom Metazoa; phylum Arthropoda; class Insecta; order Hymenoptera; family Ichneumonidae; genus Ophion; species Ophion costatus. The sequence continues at coordinate 13,601 of CATODD010000151.1, read as the reverse complement.
TCGGACGCCCTCTGCCAAGAGACGTGACGTACTATCGAATGTGGAAAGCTCCATTAACGTCGAGCCGCGTACGGTAATCGATATTTTTCGGAGCACATCGCTGGCGTGACTTAACAAATGCCAGGGCCGCGGACGAACCAGAAGTCTAGCTGAGTACAGTTATCGACCACGATGGTCAAGTGCATCTTTTTTTTTCACCTCTAATTTGTCTTTGAATTCCGTTCAGGGACATACGAGAGTATCGAACGCGATCATTTTTTTATGCACTGGGGTATGTGCACGAGGGCACAGGGAAACTGCCGAAAAGTGTCGAACGGGATCATTTTTTTATGCACTGGGGTATGTGCACGAGGGCACAGGGAAACTGCCGAAAAGTATCGAATAGGATAATTTTTTTATGCACTGGGGTATGTGCACCAGGGCACAGGGAAACTGCCAAAAACCGGCGGCTATAAGGGCGCAGATATTTTCACTGAATTTCAGTCGTTACATTGACATTTCGTAAAAATATACGAGGATGAAAATTTTCATTCGTTATTATACAATGTCGGAAACGATATTTGGCTACGGTGAATTCCGGATAGTTGAGCTTTTTTGTTTAAGGGGTTACGTGGCTTTCGAAGCCAAAAAATACTATCTTCTCTATTGAAAAAAATATAATACATGAATTATATTATTCAAAATGTTAAGCACATAAAAGAGCAACATTACAACAATATTTTGAAAAAAAAATCATCCAGAAATTTGGAAAATCCAGCCGGTGGGACCTGGTTTCCGGAGATCACTCCGATCGAAGAGGAAAAAATACCGCTTTTTAAATAGCGTCTGTCTAAAAAAAGTTCATTTTCGCCCCATTTTTTTAAAATCGATTTTTTTACAGTGGCAATAATAATAATTTTGGAACCCCCAAGATCAGGGTGATAGAGGGATGTATACTGAAGGTCCCGACCAAATTCAAAGTCGATCGGTTGAATACAAAATTGTAGACAACTATAACAATCTAAGTGATGTAATTGCATGTTATACTTTCTTTATATTGATAGACCATTCCTGCCTCGTAAAGTGTGCCTCCCTCGGATTCGAAATGATGATTTTCTGAAGCTCGCTTATACCCGCGAGCGGTTCTAGCTTCCTCAGAAGCTTCTGACGTTTGTAGCTCCAACCAGTCGATCTTCTGATCACGTTCGTTAGCATACATTTGGGAATTTCGAAAGTCTGTTTTCAGAACATATTTTTTCAAATTTCTAGAGTAGAATACTGCCTTAAGGCTGTTATAGTGTCTAATCGTCGGGGGCGAAGTTCGCTGTTCGGCTGTTACCAACTGTTAGCTGTATGATAATCATCGTATCAAACGAACATTTTCATACAACTGTTTCACACCTACTTATAAAAATACACATTTTTGAAAATTTGATAATTATGTGAAATGTTTTCATTACTTTCTACAATTGCTTTCTAGTATTTTTTCTCGCTTATTAACGCGAGGCGAATTGGCAACGTCGTAAATCGTGGTAAATGATAATGCTCAGGCTGGCAGAAGTATCGCGAAGTTAGAGACATACGTTCATAACCTCAAAATTGGCCTGAGAGGTTGTCAACGATGAATATCGGTCTGAATAAAAAATTCTCTCACTGTAAGGGAAAATTGTTTACGGATGCTGTGTATAATCTGAAAGAAGTGCTAAGCTTTAATAATTTTCCGATATTTTGAAAAATCATTTTATTTTTTAACAAAATTCCGGTGTATTTTGTCGTTTCCTAGAAATTTCTAGAAATTTATGATTTCTTATCTTATCTTAAAGTCATACTGAATAATGATTACTGATTGAGAGGATAAGAATGGATAATATTCCTCCTTAATTATCCTGACTAAGTAGTTTGAGGTTCCCGACCATAATTATCGAATGTGGATAAGGTAGGTAGCATTTATGCCGTCTACGACGTAGCTATGTTTACACATCCTAATATTTGGTGTGCTTCAGTTTCTCACAAATTCCCGATTAAAAACGTTAATAATTTTGTAATCGTTCTGATTCCTCATTTTCACGGTAGGAAGAGTTAGTTCGAAAAGCAGTTGAGCCGTAATTATTTTTTAAGCTTTGTGGTGGCATTTTTTTCGCAGTTAAAAAACAATGTACTGAAAAATGATCGAGAGGTTTGCATAAGAGTAACGTGATTAGCTCTCGAAATTTCGTCGAGTTTCCAATTTATTCTGAAAACACGGTACTGTGGATTGTACCGAAACTGCACTCGATGATTAACAGAGGGCTTATATACTTTTAGAAAAAAGTTCACCTCGATAGTAGTATTTCGTCCTGGCTTCGTCCTTTTACGAACCCGAATATTTTACAATCAACTGATTTTCGTCTATAATCAAGTAAAAATAAACCCCAGTATGCTAGTGAAATTTTGAGCCAAGTTACGAACTTTCAACGAAAAATGAGGACTTTAAAAATCGTTTCATTTATTATACACTAGATGCCTGATGTAGACGGCTTACGCGTGTAAAAGATTCTAACGATTCCGCAACGACAATAAAAACAGGGGATCGCTGCATGCAAAAAAAATATTAATAAAAAAACTTCGAAAAATGTGACTAGCAGAAGAACTTTCATAGAGAGAAAATATAAAAATGTTCAAATCACGTAAATTAGCGCAAACATTTTTTATTTCAGTTTATCATTGCGTATAATAATTGATTGTAACTAATTTTTTATTAAGTGGCACTGTAATTTACCGATGATTCAGGCGGGCCATGCCTACGCCCCCTGCTTATACTCCCCTTATGTTGGAAACGCTCGCGAAAAATGGAAAGTCAGGCCGATTATTTTTATTTTTTTCCTCGCTGCCCCGAGCGTTGCCATGGAAGCTTCCGGGACGAACACAAAAATTTCGGTGGCCGCGCCATGTGACAAAATCCTTTCGAGTGACATTTCATTTTGTGTTTTTCGTGTGTATCAGTCTATTTTTTAATTTTAATCTTTTCCTTTCATTCCGGCTACAGGGGTGTGGCCCCATCAAAATTTATACCGTGTTTCATTAAGCAACGAATCGTGCGCTCGCGTGGTCCAAGTGTCTCGTGCCTTGTCGTGAGGAGAAATATCAATATTGAGAAATTCACCAGTCGTCTACGTCTTGGAGCATATTTCGAAGGTTAGTCACAGCTTAAAAATATAAAATACAAAGTTTCAGCGACTTCTCGAGTGCTCGGATTTCGAATCGCAGAAACGAGAAAATGAGTGATCGTCTCTTACGTTTTTCCAGAGAAAACGATACCGCAGCGATTTGCTTGATTATTGATGTCATCTGCAACGTCGATCAATCGCCCTGATATAATCGATCAAAACTTTGCCAATGTTTGGCCAATAGCCGGGTCCAGACCGACCGAGCACGCCTCGCGAGCCACCCTCGGTCTTCCGCCACACGAGCCGTATCCTCCGAGGCCAGTGAGCGGCAAAGTGAGCCAGTTTGAACCGTCAGTTTGCTTCGGCTCGCGAGCGCCGGTCTACACCGAGCGAGCAGTTCAGTGCCAACACCGCATGGCTCGTGGTCGAGGCATGCTTGGCCAAGGACCTGAACCACGTCCACACCGGCCGAGGCAGCCTCGCGAGGCTGCCTCGTGAGGCGTGCTCGATCGGTCCGGACGCGGCTAATGACAATTCGCTAGATTCTGATTGGCAGCAGTGCACGATGGTTTAGTTGTAACCTTTTGGCGATGAACGATCAAAGCGAGTTAAACGAAACGAGTAAAAATCATCAACCGAATTATGACAATTGTCGATTCTCGATTATTGTTATAGCCGTTCCATATGTTGTTACCTAAGATAATATTTAGTTGGTCTTCACCTGGCACTCGGAGAGAATTTTTAAGTATTTTTTACGGTGAAATCTCCGTAAAAATTACATTAAAAATTTGAAACCGGTGACAAATGTGCACATAGTCAAAAATTGACACTAGCTTTTAATATTGTGCTTTCATTCATGTAAAAATTTAAGCAAGTAGCATAATTTTTTACAGTTCTTTCAGTAAAAATTCTGACACATTCTCATGTACAATTTTAACAATGGGCTGCCTCAAAAATTCCAAGTTTCTACAGTAAAAATAACCTGGACAAACTTGAAATTTCTAAAATCCCTAGCGAAAAATTAATTCCCTATGATTAAATAAATACTTTTTTCATCGGCGTTTCTGAACATTTGTGTTCTTGATTGCTACTTATTTTAGCATATCATCTTTCCGTACCATTGTAGACGTCCTTTATCGAAGTTTCTTTTCACGTTTCTTTGTTTTCTTGCGTAGAACTGCGTAGAACACGTTAGACTGCACGAGACCACGAGGCTTTCTTGGCCCATGCTTCGTACTATAATGCGCATGCGCGGTACCGCTGTGGCTAAGCAACGCGGGTCGGCGTCGTTCGTGCTCGTCATACTGCGTCATACACATGCACACTCTCACAGCTTGCGTTCACGTATACGCACCCTCACGCACAGAGCTCACGCGTACGGTCAGGCGACCTAGCCCTAACTGATTTTACTATAAAGAACGCGAAATTCCGGTGGACGCACGGAAAATTTCGGTTTCCTTTTTTAAATTTTTATGGAAAACACGCAAATTTCTCAATGTTCCACTGAAAAATTTCATTTATATTAGCACTTTTTTAACTTATTGTCGTAATCTTTACGTTTCATGAAATTTTACTATTAATTTCAGTGCAAATTCTGGAAAATATTTTAAATTTCTGTTACGCAAAAGTAAATTTTGATTCATTTCCATGAAAATTTATAATTTATTTCCTAAAAACCTGAAGAATTGCACATTTGTCACCGAGTTGCTGTGATTTCACAGTAAAAATTACTTAAAAATTCTCTCCGTGTAGTGCCAGGCGACCTTGACGCCAATTGATTATATTCGGATGGATGGAACAGAGAAATAATTCGTTCGTTATATCGACGAAGACAATGCCAGTTTTGCTTCATCGAATCTTAGAGCACCGTGATTCTTTTTTTTTCTTTACTGCGCTCAACTTTCTCTCACTCTTTGGTCCGTATTCTTCACTTGCAATCGCGTTTCTTCGCTCCTCTCTCTCTCTCTCCCCCTCCTTCACCCCGCCTCTTTTTCTCTGTCGTATATTTGCCACTGTATGAATTTCAAGCGCGATTGCGTCAGAGCATTTGCTTCGCTTCCCGAAGGCGTTCCATGATCGGTGCGAGGTGCGGAAGTAGAGACGGATTTGGGGATATGAAGGCAGAGAAAGAGAGAGCGAGAGGGAGAGAGGAGAGAGAGAGAGGGAGAGAGGGAGCGAGAGACTGTATACAAGGATGTACAGCATTCATGCAGCAGCCATTTGCCAGGATATCGTTTCCGGTAGAACGTTTCTCACTCGATATACCGACTTCTCGCAGCTCACTGGTTGCCCGTACTCTCGGGACGTAATTAGCTGATTGCACACGCGTCAAAATAGCTCGCGACGTATAAACGAAGGGAATCATCAGAGAATAAGAGAGCTCTCGCTGTTTCGCTATCTACATCTTTGCAGATGGCAGGAGGGTTTATTCCTGTCGAAGGAAAATCCAGAGAAGCTCGGAGTGAGAGAACTGATGAGAATCTCGGAATAGCATCACAACCGTTGGATGAGTCGCGAGCGAGCTATCGATAAAATTGTTATCTCGTGCAATTAGAAAAAAAATAAATGTGTTCGACTTTTCGCTTTCATTACTCGATCCAATTTACCCGAGTGCCTTCTGTACGAGAGAACTTGCAAAAAGTTATTTCGATTAGCCCCTGTAGTTATCTCTCACCTTTTTTCGATAAGCCCTATCTGGAGTGGGTATAATTTGATAGTGTCATCCGGACGCAGAAATTTTTGCATCCTTGCTGTGGAATTCTTGCACCGACTCTCTTGTGTCTTACTTTTGTGGAAAAGCTTCCTTCGCGGAGAGGTGAATATTACGAATTTTAGAAGTTGTTTTGCCGACTTAGATTTTGTGCAGTTTTGGAATCGCGTGAGCTCGATTAAATTTCAGTTAGTGGATATTTTGGAGAACTTCGTGAAGGAAATACAATAAGAATTAGCTTGTTTGATAACTGTATAATTTTTGACGGTTACAAAATTGACTTAAGGGAGGACACGACTGTAACGGGCTGAAAAAAGCTCGTTATTCTCGATGCTTTTTCTGCTACATTATTTATTTGGGATTCGGAAAGAGGGTACGTCATTAAGTATACATTCAACTTATTTCGTGTAAATTTTTATTTAAAAAAAATTAAAAATTAATGTGCTTGAGGTACAAACAGAGACTCTGGATAAAAAATTTGGTCCAACGGCTGGATCGCTAACTTGACTGTTGTTGGTCGAATAGGTTGAATAGATAGGTTTGAATAGGTCGAATAGATTGGTCTGAAAAAAAACTTTGTAATCTCTATAAATGTAGTGCTTGTTGTACGTAGTCGTTTTCCGGAAAAAAATGTTTTTACAAAATGGCGGGAATAAAAAAAAAGTGTAATTTCAGTAAAATGTTCACTTACATTCGGGGGCTTGCAAAATACTAAATATCACAAAAAAATCTCGAATAGGTATACTTTGAGAAAATGCCAGAGTAATTTTTTTTTACTCTTCGCAGTGGTGTTGTGCCTCAAGTATTCGAAAATCCTCACTAGAGGTCCGCGACCGTCGGGCTGAATTTTGCATCGTTGGAATGCAACAAAAATTCTTCTGAATTTCGTACTTTCATTATTATCCAAAGTCGTATTTGGTAGATTGAAGTCGTTCCTAAATCGCTAAATAAAACTTCTAAAAAAAATGTCTGCGTGCTTCTCATAGCTCGAATTTGGCGAAAGAAATTGGGCAAATAAAAAAGAATCATTTTTGTTGCGTTTGGACGTAGAAACTTCAACTTCACTCCACGACCTTAACTTACGAAGCCAGAATTCTGCTAGTATCAAAAATAAGAAAATGAAAAAAGAAAAAACTCATTCTCGTTGCAGCCCAACGTTGCAAGCTTCGCTACGCCTTTGACGTTATCGTTCTTTTTTTTCATTAAAACCAAGTAATGGTTTTACGGACATACTTCACTCAAATAAGAGGAGCACCGATTTGACGATGTTGAATTTTCGCTAGATTGCAACGAGATTTTTTTTTCTATTGCAAATTTTTCTTGTGCCATATAAATCTACGATAAACTTTTTTTTTAATCTCCCTCAGAGACCTGCAGCCTATCTCTATCGAAAAATATTTCGGACACTAAAAAAAATGGATAAAAAGGAAATAAAAACGAGTTTCCGTTGCATTACAACGATGCAAACTTCAACAGCATCCCACTCGAGCTACTTACAAGACTGATTCTTAGGACCTTCCAGGCGTTTATATTGATGACGTTGAAGTTTCCATCATTGGAATGCAACCATTTTTTTCATCAGTCGTAATTTCTTCACTTCGATCATTATCCAAAGCTTTTTTTGCGAATTGAGGTCATGAATCTCTAATAAAAATACGTGATTGCGTTTGAGCAATTTTTCGCAGTATAAATCGTCCAAAAAAATTAAGCGGACAAGAAAAATTAGGTTCCGTTGCATTCCAACGACGCAAACTTCGTCGTCGTTTGTATTATCTCTACGAAATTTCTCCTGGCTCCTCAGCTAGACGGAAGTGAGGAGGAGATCCCTACCGTTGTTGAGAAAATGAATTCCATTGTTTCCGGAATAACACCCGGTAAAGTGCGTCATGGGATTTCTGTGTCCCGATTCGACGTAATTTACCAGAGTGGTCACAGAGCGTCGTGGAGTCAAACAGCGAGTTCCCTACAAAATGCTTTCGTTACTTTAATTAGTCGTCGCTGCTTTCAACAAGAGATAAAAGCGTATCGCGAAAGTTAATATAGCGAAGGGCAAGGCAAGTGGAAAGATATATATATATATATATATATATATATATATACATTCTCTATATATGTATATATAGAGAAAGAGGGTGGGGGTAAGAGAACGGAAAGAAAAAGCTCTGTTTCTTCGTCGCTATGGGTTACTTCCGCTACCGGTGAGTGCTGCACTGGAAATTCCAGCGGCTGCTCTTGGGAGGCCGTTTTATTATCGCCCCGCGGAGTCGTTTCCTGCTCTCATATGTACGCTTGAAAGATACACACGTATAACTACATAAATACCAACAGTAGTTGGCGCAGGCTTGGTGTGCGGCTTCGACGACGTTCCACGTTGATCAGCGTTAGCCTGGTTAGCACCCAATACTTGGATGGGTGACCGCTATGCCTACTGGCTTGCGCGCCGATCGTGAGTGAGAGGGACTTTCGTATGGTTTTAGTGTTTGCTTCGTTGAAACGCAAGAAAAAATCTTTAAATTTTTTAATCGAGCAAAATACTTAGTGCAGATTTGAGTTTTGGAACTTCGACAAGAACTGAAAAAAAGTCTGTCATTCTTGTAGTAAAAAACTGCTATAAAGTATGGATAATGAAAAATTTGGATTATAAAGCCTGAAACTGAATTTTCGTTGCATTTGACGAAGTTTGGAACTTCATCAAATGGAACAAGTCAGTACAATATATCGGCACAGATTTTTTGCAACTTCCCTCTGTCTTCGTATGAGTTCGATGCAGTGGTGCATTTTTTGAAGACTTGCTGTGGGCAACAGTTTCGGGGGAGCTCTGAGGAGCAGGAAATAGTAGAGTGCCAAGTGTGGGGTAAATGTGAAAGGGATGGGGGCGTCCAATTGCGCAAGGGCATGTGGAGGGGCGTAGGAAATGAAGAAGTGCACAAATGTCGGTGTCTGATGTTCAATACACAAATACATTATAATCTCCCTACCCTCCTATCAAACGATCTTGTAGATTGCGTCGTTGGAATACGACGAAAATTATTTTTTTCTACTTTTATTTTCTCATTTATACTATTCTACAAAATCTTTTTTTTCAAATTTCCATTCTAGTTTTCTCCTATAAACAAGCGAGTTGAAAAACCATTGAGGAATTTTTGTAACGAAGTTATACCATACGAAATTTGAGCAGTTGAAAAATATTAACATTCATTGCATTCCAACCATGCAAACGTCAACCTCATCCCATTTATATGAAACGCAACGAATATTCTTATCTATTTTCCTATTTCTTCATTTTCATCGTCACTCAAAATCTCTCTTTGCAAATTTTATCCGAGAATCTCTGATAAGAATCCTGAAAAACGTTTGGGTGATCCTAGCAACCCAGAATATGAGGTTAAAGTGTGCATCGTTGAGATGCGATAAAAATGAATATTTCTGGATTCTTTTAGTTTCTTTTGACAAATTTTGCCTACAAAAATCCTGCAACCATTTTTTAAGATATTTATTTAGCGGTTGCAATGTAAATCTATAAAAAGAATACCTATAATAATACAAAATATGGAAAACGAAATGGAAAGAAAGAATTTTCGATGCGTTCCAACGATCCAACCTTCAACACTTCCTAAAATATGCAGAAAAAATTTGGGCCTAAAAGTTCTTCATTGCGTTCCACCGATGCAAACAGAATCGAATCTTTCCTTCCACCGATTGGGCGCAATCTCAGCATTGAAAATATCCCACAGTTGAAGACTGAAAATAAAATATATATAATATATTCAGAACTTGCAGAAACTCCGCCGAGGGTAGACTTCGGTTATTCATTAGGTTGTTCGTGCATTCGCCAATCTCCCCTTTTTCCTGTCTCGCTCGTGTTCCCTTGGTGTATTCGCGGTCGTTCCACGATATGGATATCGTGAAACTATGGCGATAGTATATTTGTAGATTTCGTTGAATTATTCATATCCACGCCATTGCGCTATTAGTGTCGGGTTACTCGCTTTGACAGAGACCACTGCTTAATTTGACACTTGAAACCTTCGCTCTAAGCTTCCATCCTGTACCTCGCTCTCCCACCAGAACCGTCGGAGTATTTAACAGTTGCAGCAGCATCGCGAATGTCACTCTGTCACGTTCTCCACCACTGCTATTCGGGATATATATATATATATATATATATATATGTATATATATATATATAAAGTTTACTTCGCTCTTACCGTGCCATAGCGTGTCGGAATGGGTCGGAACACACTATACCAAAGTATGCTTTTGCTTGCATAAAGCCCCTAGGAACAATGTATCCCAGACGCCTCGGTCTCGATTGCTTAAGATTATTTACCGACTAGGGCGATGCACGCTGGGTGAGAACTCTGCTAGACATGGGGGTTTGCATCGTTCGTAACGAAATTCTCTTTAATTCCTCAATTTTTTCAGGTCGATTGAGGCTGTCGCAACCGCTGAAACGTTTCTGGGTATCCTTATTAGCAATTTACGACCTCAATTTGCAAAATCGGCTTTGGGCGATGATAAAAATTAAGAGCGGCACAAACTTCGACGTCCTAGAAATCGCAAGTTGAGAATTTTCATTGCATTCAAATTATGCAAACGTCAAAGTGATGTTTGCAAGGTACGTTAGAGTGACGTTGATGCTCGCATAATTGAAATTCAATGACGTTGAAGTTCGCATCGTTGGAATGCAATGAAAGTTCCCTACAATTTTTGATTGATTTCTTTGTTTTTATTACAATCGTGGATCTGTTATGAGAATAAGAACGACCGGATCGTTCGAGTGATTTTCGTACACCAAATCGACGAAAAAACGAGAGCCGTGGAAGAAAAGTTAACTTTCGTTGCATTTCAACGATGCAAACTTCAAAATCAAGGCATTCCAATGATGCACATTCAATATCCTTGCATCCCAACCATGCAAACTTCAACTTCTTTGCATTCCAACCATGCAAACTTCAACATCCTTGTAACTCAATGATGCAAACTTCACATCGTGCATATCAACATTGCAAACTTCGACATCGTTGTTTTCTAATGGTGCAAGCTTCAACATCATTGCGTTCCAATGTCACAAACTTCAACATCGGTGCATTTTAACTATGCAAATTTCACATCTGTGCATAAAAACCATGCAAACTTCAACATCGTTGTGTTCTAATGATGCAAGCTTCAACATCATTGAGTTGCAACGATGGAAATATCAACATCATTGCATTGCAACGATGCAAACTTGAAAATCGTTGCACTCGAATGATACGAAATTCACATCTATGCATTTCAACGATGTAAGCTGTAATATCTTCGTACTCCAATTATGCAAATTTCAACATCGTTGCATCTCAACGATAAAAATTTCAACATCATTGCATTCCAACGATGCAAACTTCAACATCCTTGTAAACAAATTATGCAAACTTCACCTCTATGCATATCAACGATGCAAACTTCAACATCGTTGTGTTCCAATGATGCAAACTTCAACATAATTGCATTACAACGATTCAAACTTCACATCTATGCATACCATAATGCAAATTTCAACATCGTTGCATTTCACCGATGCAAACTTCAATTTCGTTGCATCCCAATGATGAAAACTGGAACCTCTTTGCATTCTAGCGATGCGAATGTCACATTTATGTATGTCAATGACACAAACGTCAATATCTTTCCATCTCAACGTCACAAACTTCAACATCGTCGCATTCCGTTTATGCAAACTCCAACATCGTTGTATCCCGACGAATCAAACTTCAACATCCTTGAAAATTTCGATGAAAACGTCAACATCAAACACCAACGATGAAAATTTCAACACAATGGCGATACTTGTCATACTATAAACCTTCAAACAAATAAAAAATATAAGTTATTTACAAAATTATAATTACAAGTTATCTGTCACGTATTGTATACTCACGTCGTTACCCAAAACCGCCACCATCCAGGATCGTTTTAGGGTTGCTCTTGCGCGGTTGAATAATATAACAATAACAGTTAGGTAGCAGGCGGGAGGTTAAGAGAACGGCGTGTTTGTCCGCCAAATGTTCCCGAGGGAAGAAATCCAGTGTTCCTAAGGTATATTTGCGGTGGCCAATACGAAAATGAATCTTGGAAGGGGTGCGAGGTTAGTGTGTCAAGCTTTCGGATCGTCGACCAGGCGGCGGAGGACGCGGGTTATGCAAGGAGTGCTTTCTATCCGCGTGACAATAACGCGCTATGGGTAGGGGGAGTCGTACCATTGGGACAAAGAGAAGGCCGCGACTTGACTCTTCATTCTTATCTCTCTCACTCTCTCTCTCTCTCTCTCGCTCTCTGTCTCTCTCTATGAATATATATTTCTGTCCCTTGCGTACTCATTCAGTTCGTCGAGTTTCCATTCTTCGACGAAGTTTCCGAGGAAAACTCGTTTCTGCGCCACGTTCCTGACCCGTCCCTTCTTCGCCCTCCCCCCCCCGTCTTTCACTCCTCTTTTCTTCCTTTTCTTATAGTTTCCGTACTCTATTTTTTCTCCTGTAAGGTCGTACAAACTTTTCGCAGTTTCCCCAACAGGTACTCTCCATTCTGGGTTCAAATTCTGCCGAACAACTCGGAGCTCCCTTCCTTCCACTTCTCTCTCTATCCCCCCCTCTCTCTCTCTCTCTCTCCCTTTGGCTCCTTCCTGGGCCCTTTACCTTACCTGTCATGTATTCTTTCTACTGTTAACGCAAGGGACCACGTCAAGTCGAACACACGTTCGCGCATTTACACAAATGTCCAACATATTTCCCGCAGCAATTCCCTCGATCCATGCTCTCACTTCGGCTGCTTCGGAAAGCGAACCTCTCGTATTTCTCGAAAAAAAAGAGACAGGAAGAAAAAAACGACGAAAACGAAAGAGGAGAAACAAAAAGCTGGAAAATCTCGGCCCGCTGAAAGTCGAGACTCAACATTGAGTCGCATAAAACTTTCTATCCCTTTTTGCACTCTCTCTCTCTCTCTCTCTCTCTCTCTTTCTCTCTCTCTCTCTCTCTCTCTCTCTCTCTCTCTCTCTCTCTCTCTCTCTCTCTCTCTCCTCTCTCTCTCTCCTCTCTCTCTCTCTCTCTCTCTCTCCTCTCTCTCTCTCTCCTCTCTCTCTCTCTCTCTCTCTCTCTCTCTCTCTCTCTCCCTCTCTCTTTCTCTCTCTTTCTTGGTCCACGTTTTCTCGTCTGAAATTACTCCGCAAACTAAAGTAGTAGAGATGCGAGCACCATTTGCTTTCGGGTATGCTGTGTACGTACAGATGCACTATATATATATATATACACTTCTATATTCAGAGAGTGCATTTTGCCGGAATAGCGGCCTGGTAGGGCGAAACTCCTCGACTGCTGTTCAATGGAGTTGTCATTTTATATCTCTCCGTCTACTCGCATCGTTGAGAAAATTTTGCAAATACTCGAGATTTTTGAGACGAGCGTTGTAAAAAAAAAAATTATGCGCACGCTTTTTTCTCCGCTGTTTGTCCGGTTCAATAATTAAGCGTCGCGCCGAAAAATATATTCGCCCTGAAAAAGTCCGTGTAGTGCTAGGATTCTTTTCTTCAAATTATTATATTAGGTATAATTGAAAATGATAAATAACGTTGCAAATGTGCGGCTGGGGAATCTTAGTTTTTAAAATGTATTAGGTATATGCAAAAGATGTAAATCATGTTGCGAAATGAAGTATCGATGTTAAGGACGCGTTCTAGTCTTACGGAAATGCTAATATAACGTTAATAGTGCAGTGGATTATTATTTTGTTCA
>CATODD010000150.1:0-15980 GCA_951751655.1 Ophion costatus | reverse complement strand
CTCCTTCGAGGAGAAAAGAATGATGACGTTGACGCTTGCATCGTTGGAATAAAAGTTAATTTTTCTTGCGATCCTCGCATGTTTTTTTCGCCGGTTTAGGTTACGTAAATCACCCAAACGGTTTTTCTTATCCTCGCAGAAATCCAGGAGGTTGAATCGTCGAAATAATGATAGATTGCAATGAAAATTAAATGAAACACTGTTTGAAAAGACTTTTCGTGGCACTCCAATGATATGGTACTGAAATTACCATCGCTGGAATGCAACGGAAATATTTTGTTCTCGTGGTAGGCTTTTGTTTGGCACATTTGGGCAACTAAAATCACCGAAACATTTTTAAAGATCCTTCTTAGAGAATGAGGGTGAAGTTTGCACCGTTGGAGTGCAATGAACAATATTATTTTTCAAATGATGTTGGAGTTTCCATCGTTGGAACGCAACGATAATCAATTCCTTTTCATTGATAAATATGTTCTTTCGCTGATTCTGGCTGTAAAAATTATTCGAACGTTTTCGAGGATTCTTATTACAGATTTACGATTTCAAGCTGCAAGAAAAACGTTTCGAAATAACAATAATAAAAAAGAAGAAATAAAAAAAATCGTTGCATTCCAACGATGCAAACTTCAACGTCATATTTTTCAACTGCTCCAAATTCTCATGGTTAATCTTCGTCACGAAAATCCATCAGTCATCTTCTAAGTCGCTTGTTTGAAGATCTATAGTTGAATCAGCAGAAGAATACTTCAAAATGATAAAAGTGAGGAAATAAAAATATGAAAGAGAATTTTTGTTGCGTTCCAACGATGCAAACTTCAAGACCACCTTAGAGTTGTGTAACCTAAGCTTGCAAAAGAAGATTTCAGATAGTAACAGACATGAAGATATAAAAAAATAAAAAAGGATCTTCGTTGCGTTCCAACGATGCAAACTTCATCACTGTCCAGCGATGAAATAATCAACGCCATAAAGAATGATCGGTGAACATCCCTAAACTCCAGCGAGCAGGGATTTTTATACTTATTTTTACAATTGGGATACTCCGATGGTTGTAAAGAAAAAAAGAAAGGAAAAAAGTGCGTCACTGGCGCCTTTCGTAAATATTCGACTTTCGAATATTTCTGCAAATATTTGTCCTGCATCCACTTTACGAATCACTCGACGCGTCGATTCGCTCCGAGCTCGCAAAAACGTATATATATATATATATATATCTTTCCGGTTCGAGAAACGAAATGTCCGTGGGAATGAAACGCGCGGAGTTTGAATTTCCTGGCTTGATTTATGTAAAGATCTATGTAAATAATGTACGTAGAAAAGATCAAGCAAATAAGAGAGCGTTTATTCGCAAGTACCCTCGAGAGGGCGCACGGTCGTGAAATTCTAAAAATCTACCTTTTTAAATAAAACTACCTTTGCATATTGATTTTTTTTTTGTATATTGCTAGTATACATGTTGAACGAAAATAGCTGCAAAATTCAAACAAAAAACGACGAAAGAATTAAATAGTTATTAAGTATCGAAGTATAAATAGTTATTAAGTATATCGCCCATTCGGTGGGTCTAAAACACAATAAGAACATTTATTCACGTATTATATCGTAACGTAGGTTAGCGCTCAATTTTCCAACGTAATCATAATTCTCCAACGTAGTTGCATATGAGCGAAACGTTGAAAATAATAATGCGCGCTTATATACCAAAATATGGTGTTGAAGTTTGCATGGTTGGAATTCAACGAAAATAAAAAAAAATAATTACTTCTTTGGTTTCTTCGTCATCCAAAGGCTTATTCTGCAAATTTGTGCTGCAGATGTCTGATGACGATCCTAAAAAATTGCTGGGTCACTTTTGTGGGCAAACATTGCAAAAAAACGTTCGCACTTTCAATCTTTCGTTGCATTCCGACGATGCAAACTTCAATATCATGCTAAAATCGTGAAACTCAAGGATGTTCTTTCAGGTCTCGAACAAGTTAAATATGAAAGTCCGCGTCGAACAATAGAGCCAATACGATATGATTCACGAATGAATATTGTTCTCGAGTCTTTTGTTTCCTCGTTTGTTTTCTTTTCTCCCGTTTCTTTTTTTTCGCTCAGATGCCAAATGACCACGAATAATTTATCCTTTCTCTTTGAATTAATTAATTTTTATCGTTATGCGTATTATGTACAAAAAATCAATTGAAATGGGCGGGTATTTTTCTTGTTTACAATAATTGCGAACATTTCGTCCGATTTCATCTCGCGCCACTGAAGCGTATGCCACTTAAGGATGTTGAGTCCCAAATCGCAAATGATAATAAAATTCTGAAAATTTGGTACGTTTTTGTATGAAGTATTTCAGAGGTCGTGTTAAAATTTCACGACAATTAGGAAGCTCGTTATTGAACAATTAACATTCACAAATTAAACGTTGTCTTATGGAAACTGATGTAACTTTGCAATAAGTTTTTTTTTCGACCTCTCAATTTTGTAATATCTACAATATACTGAAAGCAACGGAAACAAAACGAAGTTTATTGATAATTTTTTTTTATTTCTTTTAAACATTGTTAACAAAATGTTAATTTTTTAATAACGAGCTTCCTAATCGTCGTGAAATTTTAACACGACCTCTTGAATACTTCATACAAAAACATACCAAATTGTCAGAATTTTCTTATCATTTTTTATTTCAAGCCCTAAAGAGGTTGAAGTAATGATGATAGAATTCTGAAAATTTCGTATGTTATTACATGAAGTATTCAGGAGGTCGTGTAAAAATTTCATGACGATTAAGAAGCTATTTATTGAACAATTAATATTAACATATTTCATAGGGACTCAACATCCTTAAAGATACATTTTGTTAAACTAACTGAATTTTGGATGGATGAACAAATTTTTTGTTTTCAGTATAGACTTCAATTTGCAAAAAAATATTAAAAAATTGAGTTAGAACATTCGAAGCTTCCATTTGACAATAATTAAAACGAAGAAAATGCAAATGTAAGAGAATGGCACGCATTTACAAAAAAAAATTAACATTTCACGCAAAATTACTGTAAAATTTGGATTAGGAAAGTAGTTTTTTTTTCAAAGTTTTCAAAAGCGATTCTCGTCAAGTAGGAGGTATGCCACTTAATTAAGTACACATCTATTTAGTATGTACATCAAGCTGTTAGAAAAAATATATTTTTTTTTCGATGTACATAATGGCCGACTACTAATATTTTCTTTTATCTTTTTTTTAGGCCCTCCGCGGCGTGACATTTAGCACCCACAATTTTTTACCAAGAACAAAAAACAAAAATTCTCGTCAATCTACATTAGAATACCTAGAGAAGTACGTACGGAATTTGAAAAGTATTGTTTTATTCAAAAGTTGTAGGTATTTGAACTTAAGGCGTTACCCCCACTTGTAGCTCAAAAAAGGCCTTTTTCATGAATTTTTTTAAAGAAAACTACAAAACTTTTTTAATCGATCAATATAACATCTTAAAGAACACATCTTGAAGAACTTTCAGTAATTTTTTTATTGAAAAACATTACATTGTTTAGTGGCAAATGACCGTCAATAAAATCATGTTTTTATATACACGGTTTGCGGTGACCAACTTTGCGGCGAAGTGGATCATCTGAAAAAAAAATGCGAATGAATTTAGTCAAATATAAGTATAAACTAGTCTTTAATCGAAGGATTTTAAAAAATATTCATTTTTCACAAAATGGCGGACAGTCAAAGTTAATGGTTCGATTGTAACGAAAAAAACGGCCATTTTTTGGCGATAAAACGGCCATTTTTTTCGAAAAAAAAAATCGAACGATTAAAGACTACATTTTCATGTATTAAATAAGCCTGCAAAATTTCAAGAAGATCGGTTCATTAGTGTTCGAGTAATCTTGGTCACCGACTTCAGAAATGCCATTTTGAGAAAAACGCGTTTAAAGTTTCAATTTCAGTTTACACGAAGAACGGATTCTTCTCTTTCAACGCTCATATCTCAGTCAATTTTGTTCGGATCGACTTGAAAGTTTCAGGACAAATTCTCAGATACTTATACTTCAAAAAAATGCAATAGAAAAAACGATTTTTTCAAAATGGCAAGTGGGGGTAACCCCTTAAGAATGATGTTGAAGTTTGCACCGTTGGAATGCAACGAAATAGTTTTTTTTTCGATTGACATTTTTTTTACCATATCAATCTTACGAAAACCTTTTTTTACGATCCTCATTAGTGACATACAGCCAAACATTACCAAAAAAATCTTTTAGATAACAGCAAAAATAGAAAAAAAGGAAAATAAAAAAGATCTCCCGTTGCATACCAATGATGCCAACTGCAACCTCATACTTAAGAAATGAATTTGCAGTGAAAAATTTCGTTACAACTGCTCATAAATTGCTCATAAAACAAAAAGTTTTCGATTAATCAGAAATTCCGTACGTACTTCTCTGCGAAATGCAATTAGGAACATAACTTTTAAATTTCAAACAAATCGAGTGAAAATTGTTGAAGTTATTTGTCGCGCGAATTGGAAAAAAACTGTTTCGAGAAGTTTCGAGTAGGCCATTTTGTACATCGAAAAAAAATATATATATATTTTCTAACAGCTTGATATTCATACTAAATAGATGTGTAATGAATTTTATGAGTGAATCGCTTTTTCGTACGAAGAAAAAACATTGTTAAATTCGCACATTATTTGATACCCGTTACTGTGGCCTGAGGCCTTAAGGATGTTGAGTCCCTATGAAACATGTTAATGTTCGATAAATAGCTTCGATAAATAGTTCGATAAATTGTCGTTCGATAAATGTTCGATAAATGTTCGATAAATAGTTCGATAAATTGTTCGATAAATAGCTTCTTAATCGTCATGAAATTTTTACACGACCTCCTGAATACTTCATGTAAAAACATACCAAATTTTCAGAATTCTCTCATCATTACTTCAACCTCCTTAAGGGTTGAAATAAAAGATGATAAGAAAATTCTGAAAATTTCGTATGTATTTGTATGAAGTATTTAAGAGGTCGTGTTAAATTTTCACGACGATTAGGAAGCTCGTTATTAAAAAATTAACATTTTGTTAAGAACAATTTTTAAAAGAAAATAAAAAAAAATTATCAATAAACTTCGTTTTGTTTCCGTTGTTTTCAGTATATTGTAGATATTATAAAATTGAGAGGTCAAAAAAAAAACTTATTACAAAGTTACATCAGTTTCCATAAAACAACATTTAATTTGTGAATGTTAATTGTTCAATAACGAGCTTCCTAATTGTCGTGAAATTTTTACACGACCTCTGACATACTTCATACAAGAACATACCAAATTTTCAGAATTTTATCATCATTTGCGATTTGGGACTCAACATCCTTAAAGGCCACGTCAGAAACGGGCGAGTCGGCCGAACGAAAGGCAGCATTCGTTCGAAATCTGCGTCGACGCGAAGGTGCTGATAAAAGCAACTAAAGAGTCGTTTGTGATTTCAGGTCAATGGGGATTCTGCTGCCGCCGGTGCCGCAAGCGAGCGTAACGCCGTTGACGTTGCATCACCGTAACCGCAGTTTGGACTCGGCGTTGCAGAGAATACCGGAGGTCGACGTGACGCCGAGCCCGGAATGCGAGACTATACCGGTCCAAGCGACGAAAGCTGTACTGTCGATAAAGCAGGCTCGCAGCAGCCGAGAACGCGAGGACCTTGCGAGTCTCGGATCCGATGACTCGGGAATACTTTGCGGCTCGGACAGTGGTTCGAGCGACGCGACGACGAACGCGACTACCCGTGAGTCGAGCGTAGAACATTTGCACAGCCGCGAGAGTTTGGACTCGTCGTTGTCGCAGCCCGGCGACATGGACAGCGTCGACGCGATCGACGGTGACGAGAGCGTCGTTTCGGTCTCGCCCGTTAACAACGGCGTGCTGAACGGTGATCCGTTGGATATCGTCGTCGATCGTTGTCAGCACGACGAGTGCGACAACGGTGCGATGGACGACGATAACGAGCCTCGGAGCGTGAACTTGACGAACGGTGACTCGTGTTCCATCCAGGAACGCGAAAATGTCCTTGACCGTTCGATCGATCGCTCGTGCGCCGAATCGAATTACTCGATATCACGGGAAATTGCGGTGCAGCGAGAATTGGCGGGTGCCGCCATGACACTGTGCTGCGGCACCGGTCAACTCGAGGACGAGACCGTGAAGAAATTGCCGGCTATACGGAGACAGGAGACCGCCCAACCAAAGCCCAGCGAGGGTTGCCTACTCAGGTTATTCGAGAGCCAAGTTTTTGACATGTCCATGGCGATATCTTATCTCTTCAATTCCAAGGAACCCGGCGTTCAGAGCTATCTCGGTTAGTGTACAACGCCGATATTATTTCCACCCCCTCTTTCATCTCGATAATGCCTTCTTCATTTTACACACTCGCTATTCACGCTCTGCACGTGCCGATAAATCGCAACGATGAATTGCCAGTTCCGCGTCTAAACGTGAATTTACGGTTTGTTCCAGGCAACAAGATGTTTAGTTTCCCCGACAACGACGTGGATTTCTATTTGCCACAGCTTGTTCTAATGTACATACAGCTACACGACGTCACGGAAGTTCTCTATCCGTATCTTGTCCACAGGTGAGAGGGAGAGAGAGAGAGAGATTGATGATGATGATTGATTTATTTATGCCTTGGTTGGTACCTTTGGGCAAGGATCTACAGTTTTGTGAGTTAACAATACTATGAGGTATACAATTAAATTTAAATAAGAATGAAAATGAAAATCTTAAAATTAACTTCGTATTACATTGCATATAAGTTTGTCTCTCCTTAAAATCGAAAATAAAATAAAGTCGCACTCTTAAAATTACAATCACACCGAAAAGCGCACAATTTAACACCGCATAAGTTCCAGCAAAATTAAACGCCAGGTGAACAGAACAACGAGATAGTGTTTAAATTAACATCACACTGAAAAGCACACAATTTAACACCGCATAAGTTTCAGCAAAATTAAACGCTAGGTGACCAGAACAACGGGATAGTGTTCAAGCGCTGTGCTAGCTTCTATATAATAAATTGAATGAGATATTGATCGACTATATAACTGACATGCACACGCAGCAATGAAAATAGTAGCTTAGAAACTAGGTACGTTGTTTTCGAATAGATGTGCGAAAAGCCGGTTTTTGAAAATAGCCAGGTTTGGTGACGATTTAACTGCAAGCGGAAGAGAGTGCCAAAAATATTTTTCTGCAAGACCAAAAGAATTCCTAAATGTGGCAGTTCGATGAAGTTGAATATGAAAAGTGTCACAAGCATTTCGTCGAGGAGAGTTTGGTAGAGATGGTGATAATCTAAATGTCTCGATCATAGAATGTGGCGCGAGAGAGAGAGAGAGAGAGAGAGAGAGAGAGAGAGAGAGAGAGAGAGAGAGAGAGAGAGAGAGAGAGAATCTCTATAGGTCGTTATTGTACGTACAATCAACGGTAATTTGCTGACGGCGTCTAATACTTTGTTTTATTCGCGAGACGCAGGTGTAGAGGCTCGGCTGATTTCTCTCTGAAGTGCGCCTGGCTGTTGGACGCTTACAGTTCCGACGCTCTATTGCCATCGAAGAAGAAATCGCACGGCACTAAGCTCAAAAATTTGATACTCTCGGACGAGTTGAGGTAATTGAACGTGCTTTTCTCTCGTACTTGATCTATCCGGGAAGTTACTGATAGCGGAGTATATAATGGCGATATAGGAAACAAAAGTATATCCAACGAATACGCCGCGCTGACTTTTGTTTTTTCCAGGCCGAAGGGAAATCAAACGATACGAAAGCAAAAACTACTCGGACTGCAAGTTCCTTGCCCGCTGCCTCTGCCGTCCGTTCAGAGTGTGACGTCACCCGTTAAAAAGACCCACCAAAGATCGCAGTCTGATGCTACGGGACTGTTTCAAACGTTGCGTCGCAGTCATTCCGGTGAATAAGCGTCAGCGTTTTTACAGCCAGATAACTGCTCGAGCGACGAATCCACCGATTAATATAAATCTATGCTTCTTTCTCCGGTGTCAAGGTATAATAAGTAAGGTGAGCCTCGGGGATCTGAGTTCCGGTCGAGCTTTCGACAACGGATGTACCTGTTTTGATTCCTGCCAAGGTGTCGTCAATGACTTACGAGGACAGAAGACTGACTGCTTCTGTAACGTGAGTTGTTGTTTTTCTCGCTTTTTCCCAATGATTTTCGACTTTCCGAGAATGGCCGACATTGTTCGTAGCCGCGGTGAGCAGTCCGGGCGAGAACTTTGTCGACGATTGTCCATGTTCTGTTCTATTATTGGTAACGATGACTTTAACGGGCTTAATCCTCTCTCGCGGTCGACACAGGCCCCCCGGCTGGCACCGGAGCTCGAGTTTATTCAAGCGCTGATATCAATTGGCAAATTGCTCGGTACTATTCCTACAAAGGAGAGTAAAACTGTTCAACTAGTTGCGGAGCTAAATACACTCAACTTGAATCTCCCGGCGAGGGTATGGCTACCCTTGCACAGTACGGTACCCCATCACATCGTCAGAGTCCCGCCGCAATACGCGGCCGTACTCAACAGCAAGGACAAGGTGAGAGTCCCGTCAAGCGCGACGATACGAAATCGCAAAACTCGACGCTGTCGTTTGGACAGTCTAAGGAGGTACGATCACTTCCACGGGGTCGAAAAAAGTTATGTTGATTATTCGCATTGTCGATTATAGTGTGCCAAATGGTGTGGTTAATGATGAATTTGTTACACGTGAACAAATAAAAAGTGAAAAATTTGATTGTCAACGACTCGGTAGTAATCTTCGTAATAATAATATTGACGTATCCACCGTAAAAGCGGACTAAAAAGACAAGAAAAAAAATCAGCCGGAAACCTATTAAAAATAGGCTTGATCACCTCCGCGGAACAAACACGATAGGCAGAATATAATTATACATATTATTGATACGTGATAAATGATAAAACTTCATAAATTGTTGTTTGCATATTTTGTGGCGGCTTATATTCAAATTAATTTCAAAACAATGCTAGGTTATGATTCGTCAGACGCATTAGCTGTTACTCGCGACGTTGCTAAATCTGTGGGTGCTATTTCGTCGTTCTGAACTTTTTTAACCGGTAATTGAAACTTTCTTGTAATGTAGTGCTTTAACTACACGGCGAAGATTGATTTTCTTATTTTTCACAATATCTATTATATCTAATCTATCGAATTTCAGTTTTCCAACGGGTTTAGTTTGATACGTGAGCAGAAAAACCACGATCACCGCACTTCCGGTTGACCGTCTCCATAAGACGACGTGCTTCGGTAACTCAAAGTGCTCGACTTTGCAGTTTTATTGCGAAAAACCTAAACGGTCAAAATAGCTCAAATTTTGGCAATAAGCGCATAAAGTATTCGTCAAAATCATATAAAAATTTCAAATCCGAAAGTTGGATTGGTAGTAATGATAGTGCCTCCTTAACTGAATATTTACTTTGTTTCGGTTGAAAATCGACATTTTTCGTGACTTTTTCGAAGACTGTCCGCACCGTCGCATACTGGAATAACGTTGTTTCGAAATAAATGTTTTCAAAGCTCTTTTACTCAGACCCAGTCGCACGTTTTGTTTAAATTTAGACTTGGAATTTTCACCGCACACTTTGTAGGCTTGAATCTTTCAGAAAAGACAAGAAATACAATCGATATTTTCAACTGAACAATGTAGACGCCTCGAAGTAATGACTTAGATTAATACAAACACCCATGCTTAAAATGCCGTTCGATCTCGAAGGCCCCGTACATTATGTACGTCGAGGTTTTGGAAGTCGAGGATCTTTACACGTCGCCGGTGCCCACAAAGATCATGGGCAGTTCCTTGAGACACACCAAGTCGGAGGAGAACTTGACGAATGGTGGCGAGCCATCGAATCAAGCGGAAAAATCGGACGAACAAGCGACCGAAAGCCAGCCAACCGTTGCCAATCCTATTCGACAGACGCCGGTACGAAGCGTCAACGCGTTCGCCGGCCGTGGCATTGACAACGCCTTCAATTACACCGACGACGATCCAGCCGATTGTTGGAGCCAGGAAGACGACGAGATCACGCAACAGGTATCGATTTTGGTCCTCGTAGACTTTTCACTTCGGCGTAGCCGTGGCTGTTACGCATATGGACAACAGGGAAAACCGGAAACACTTGGAGAACTTCTTTTTTCCCGGAATAATCAGACAAAAGTCAGGGAATTTTGAAAATGATCTGCATTTTTTTCAGTTTTTTCTTTTTGCTAGATTAACGAAAAATGAAACCGACTGAAGAAAATCGAAAAGTATAAAAAGGAATATTTTTGTCTATTATTCTTCATTATATATCAAAAAAAAGTTATGTCAGTGCCGAAAACTGAAAATTTAAAAAACTAAAAACTATTTCACTCTAAAGCTCTATACATTTGCATTCAAAAAACATTTTACACAATTTTTATTGTAGATAAGTATTGATATTTATTTTTTATGACGTTGAAGTTTGCATCGTCGAAATGCAACGAAATTTTCTAGTTTTTTATTTTCATCATTATCCAAACCCTTTTTTCGCAAATTGGAGACGTACGTTTCTAATGAAAATATGTAGAAACGTTCGAGCGTTTTTCGGAGCATAGAACGACCAAAAAAGACGCAATTGGAAAGAATTCATTTTCGTTGCACTCCAAGGATGAGCCGACGTCATTATCTTTTAATTTATTGACACCAACATGAGAGTTTCTGTTTACAATCGAAAACAGGTTATACATTTGCTTTTAATGTTTTTTTTTTACTTCACAGTGTTTAAATTATTTTTAGAGATTCAGTTTTTTTTTTAATTTAATTTTAATATTTAACATTTTCTTATATGTGATCTTAAAAAAGTGGAGTTTTTTATCTCACTTCTCATGACTTTCTCAGTATCTTCAGTTGAGAAAACCCAAGGACAGAGACACGATATCCCAACTTAGTCAAGATTCGTCGGACAGCAGAGAGCCGATTTTCGTGCCAGGTGACATAAAGAGACGATTGAGCGAGATGGCAGCGACACCGAGTGCGACCTTCAATCACGATCCGGAGGATCCGTCTGCGGCGGTTCTCAAAGAACCATGGGAACTGAAGCAACGGCGCATTCGAGCCTCGAGCCCTTATGGGCATTTGGCTTCCTGGCGATTGTTGGCCGTGATCGTCAAATGCGGCGATGATCTTCGACAGGAACTTCTTGCTTCTCAGTTGCTCTCGATGTTGCAGAAGATTTGGCAGGACGAGAATGTACCGTTGTGGGTCAGGCCGTACAAGTGAGTTGCTTCCATTTGTCCCACGTGCCTCTAGGATAAAGGTGCCTTTTCATCTGCAACAGCAATGGTCTCGCGCCGAATAAAACTTGTAACTCAATGACTCAGCAGATATTCCACTGTAATTTGCTTTGCTGCTGCTAAGTTCAATCAAACGAACAGCAAAATGGAAATGTTCACAAAAATAATATTCGATATGCAATAAGAATTGTTCCACATAATTACTACACCAAATCACTAAACGATATAGTTTACATAAACTTAGAGCCTTACAAGTCCGAAGAGGGACGAATCGTATACTTTTAATCCCTCTTTGGACTCCTAGTGATCAAAAGTACTATTTTACTCTCTGTCTAGTCGCACTATTTTTTTAAATCTTTCATTGTCGCTAACGCTCCAACCTCCTTAATATCGCAGTGCTGCTGCCGCTTCTCCCATGTCGGGAGCAGCAAAAATCCGCTAGTGAATTTCGATCTCGGGACCATTCGCTGATGCAGCACGTTAAAAACGAAAAAGCCAGCCTAAGATTCCGGTGCAATTGGCCGTTATGTATATATTCCCTTGTTTTTCTGTTTTGCAGAATTCTCTGTCTCTCGAACGACAGCGGCCTGATCGAGCCGATTCTCAACACCGTATCGCTTCATCAAGTAAAAAAGCACTGCCAGCTCACCCTTCTCCAATATTTCGAGCGAGAATTCGGCAGTCCGAGCTCCGATAGTTTCGCGATAGCGCGAAAAAATTTCGTTCAGAGTTGCGCTGCTTATTGCCTCGTCAGTTATCTCATCCAAGTGAAGGACCGTCACAACGGCAATATATTGTTGCACAGCGACGGGCATCTCATTCACATCGACTTCGGCTTCATTCTCTCGACATCGCCGCGAAATCTCGGCTTCGAGACCAGCCCCTTCAAGCTCACACCCGAGTTCGTCGAAGTTATGGGCGGCAATCACTCCAAAATGTTTCTCGAATTCAAAAGTCTCATACTGCAGGGCTTGGTTGCCGCGCGCAAGCATATGGAGAAAGTGGTGAACCTCGTGGAGATCATGCTGTCAGGTTAGTCGTTTTTTATTTTTTCTTCGACGACGCTCTCCAGACTCACCACTTCCCGATAAGTGATGTTTTGTTTTTCTTCACAAATTTATGAGTCTTTTACACCAGTGTCGTTGCTTTTACGGCACGCACATAAATTTGGAACGCGCGACGCCGAACGAACTTTCCAATGGTTCGAACAAACGTTTGAGTGTACAGCACCGATAAACCACACCGTACAGTACCGATTAACCTACATCGATAGCGTATTTGTAGAGTAGTTGTAGATCGCGCAAAAAAATGTTCGAGGTTTATTCGAAGGACGAAAAAACAAGCTCGATTTTGCTTTTCGAAATTGTCTACGACTTTTTTACTCACTAGTTGAACTTGTGCATCGTTGTTTGTTTTGCGACGGTCCTACGATCGTAAACACGCGGGTCTTTTTCTGAGAAATGGGCATTTTTCGAGCTCATCGCTAAATCGCCTATAAAAAATTGTTTTCCGATTTATTCCGTGAGGGTGTTGCAAGACGGTGCAGTGTTGGACAATACGCTCCAACTCGAGTACTATGGGGGTTAAGGGACCATCACAGTGTAACAGGTTGAAAAATAGCCGGTTTTCACGATTATTTGTTTCGATGGGCAAAATACGCTAATTAGTCTGATTTTTTATGCCAAGTAAAAGTGCTCATGAAGAACAGAACATAAATGTATTATAGAAGATTATAGGGAGAGTAATAAGAAAAAGATAAAGATGTATATATATTGTATGTATTGTATTTCACTTCCTCTTGTACACCGCTTTGCGCTCGTTACATTTCCCTCGCCAGTTTCGTACACTTTTCACGCTTATCTCTAGGTCTTGATGCTATTCCTCATTCCTGAATGCTTAAGGGCGGGGTAGGGTTAATTCGGTGAAAAAAGGCATGTTTGTAAGATTTTTTTTCCACGAGACAGATACAGATATTAAGTAAATTTCCATATAATAATGCAACATTTGAACAATATTTTCCTAAATTTTCATTGCCCAATATTGAAAATTTAAAGTTTTGCACACTGAAAAATTCAAAAGAAAACTCGATAATTTCTATTCTGCGGGGATAGACTATCTTGAGACTATCCCCGCAGTCACGGTTCTTCCCTTTTTACCCTTTCGAACTGTTTTGTGTAATGGTATACTTCCTTTACTACCCCTCCTTTCAACGTCTCAACCCACTAGTTTTCGAGGCTATCTCCTTCCTTTCCTTTTCTCCACTTATCGCCCCCTTCTACCCATTTCCGACAGATCTTGCTTTTTCGCATTTCCAGATGTGCTCCATCGTTTCCTCCTCCTTCTTGCATACTCGTCACATCCAATTCTCGAACCCTTTTTCCCGCGCTTTTCCTATGTTTCCGCACCTCAGCCTTGCCCATTCCTCTTTGACTGCTCCTGTCAGCCTTTCCTGATTCCAATATCTCGCCTCTCCCACGTTCTCCTTTATCTCCTTGTATCTTTTATTGTATGTCGTTCTGTCCACCCCTGCCCAATCCTTTTGCATATCTTGGTCCTTATTCTTACCTACCCCTTCCTTCAAAATCTCGCCGACTTCTTTCAAGCTGCCCCCTTCTCTCTCTCATCATGTTCAAAATCCTTCCTTTCCCCACTTCCCACATGGCGTCCCTAATTTCTCTTCCCCATTTCGACTCGTTCCCGTCTTCTATGTTTCTTATCTTTTCTCTTAGGCAAATTTTTGGCCACCTCTCATTGCCCATGTCCAGAACCTTCAGCAGGTAGTCACCTGCTCTTCGTCTCGCCTCCACGTCTATGCTCCTCTTGCCCGCCTCCAATGCAAAGATATAATAATAATAATAATAATAATAATAATAATAATAATAATAATAATAAAGGATTGCTCGCCTCACGTTGTCGTGGAGGAGCAGCACTTGTCGTGATGTAAATTGAATAGCAAAGGGCGCGAAGTTTAATTGAGCGAGCATTGTTTTCCAACAATTTTTATCAAAAAGAAAAAATTAATTGTAACGACTGAAAATGTTTTCGAAAAAAAAGAATTCCTCACGGTGGCCGTAAATATAATCTGAAGCCAAATTTGTAAAAAGATTATTAATCAGTATGAAAGCCGCTATCTTACTATAGAGTTTTTTTAAAAACAAAATTGACAAAATGGTCGCGGTTTGAAAAAAGTATCGAATTTAGCCGATTTGTTCGAGTTTTTCGTTAAAAAAGATATGAAAATTAAAAAAAAGCATAGCAAGATAAACAATAGCGTGAATAATGTTGTGTCAAAATTTGAGACGGATAGCTTGAAAACTCTTCCTTTGAGACTGTACATCGTTTTGAAAAACATTTCGAAAAAAAACGCGTTTAAAGTTTCGAGTGCGGAATTTTAATATAAATCGTTTACTTACGATCAATCGGCGATGCAGGTCCATGTTTATGACCGTCTATACTATCGGATAATGCGGATAAAATCGATTTTTAAAAATGTTATCCTTTGATGATCGCTTAAAATTAACTATCGAGAGGGAAAAGCGTGCGATTAAAAAAACATTAATAGACAATAAACACACACACACACACACGCACACACACCAAATTGAAATTTTGTTTTCATGGCGGTTTCCAGTCGAAAAGTATCCATGTACTTGTTGCCGGTACTGCATTCAAGGTGAAAACATTACTTTCTGCGATGAATCGGTATTTCCGTTACCCCCTTTCCTTTTATATTTTTCTGACGCATCTTTTACCAAAAATGGTATTTGCAGGTTCGCAGCTGCCGTGTTTCCGTAGTGGTGGAGCGGCGACGGTGCAGGGCCTGAAGAATCGTTTTCATTTGACTCTGACGGAAGATCAGCTGCGCCAACACGTTGACGATCTCGTCGAGGGGAGCATTCACTCGTGGTCGACAAAATTGTACGATCGTTATCAGTACTTCGCGAACGGGACGCTTTAATAATCGACGAAACGATCCGCATTGTCACCGACGTTTTGTAAGGGGCTCGTACACGATCGAGATGTCCCTCTCGTGTCTATCGTGTCGGCGATCCGGGAAGCGAGAGCCGAGAAAAGAAAAGGATCGCTCGTTGCGAATAGTGTTTCTTCCGTGCGCTCTCGAAATATACACGAGTCGTAGCATTCCATAAGCACAAATCATTTGCGAAACGCTGATTCAATAACGAAACAACTAGCTGTTCGTGTACGATCGATCGAATAGCGCGTTATTTCTGCATTATCGTAAAAGCTGAAATGAAGTCGGAAACGCGTTTGCGACACGTGGTTCCACTAAATCGCGAAAGGACTGCGCGCGTGTGACCGAGTGACGAAGATCACGTGACTTTTCAAAGGCGAATTCTTTCATCGTGTCGAAGGTTATCGGCGTCGTCTCGTCCGTAGGATTCGACCGACACGTATTCCTATTCGAGTGTAAACGAAGAACTCCATAATCATTACGCCTCGAACGACAATTACGAGTTAGCTATGATCGCACGGTGCGCAGACTTTGTGCTATTGACTGAAGATTGGCGACTGCTTAGATCGTCGTAGCTTAATCACTGGGTAATTTGTCGAAGGTGCCTTATTCGTAGGGGAACGGTAAAAAAAGAAGTATAAACGAATTACTAAATGCAGTGAAGTGAATGTGGCATTGTACC